>QMIH01002832.1:2812-28971 GCA_003987875.1 Clarias batrachus
GACACTGCGGCACTGAATGGTTCTCTCTGTGTGCTTAAAAAGCCGAGAGATGATTGACTGATCACGTTCAGGTGTGCGTGAGCAACAGGTGAGCTTGCAGGAAAAAAAAACCTGGAGTGGAGTCTAGGCTCTGGAAGTGCTGGGTTGATCTGGCTGGCTTGTGACAGTACCCCCCCTCCTACGAACGCCACCTGGCGTTCTGGCCGGTGCATTAGGATGTTCTTGGTGGAAGTCATTGATGAGGGATGGATCCAAAATGAATCTGGACGGGATCCAGCTTCTCTCCTCTGGGCCGTAGCCCTCCCAGTCTACGAGATACTGGAGACCTCTGCCTCGTCGCCGAGCCTTTAATAGTCGGCGTACGGTGAACGCCTCACCACCATCGATGATTAGGGGAGGAGGAGCTGGGTGGGTGGGTGGATTCAGTGGGAAAGAGACCAAAGGATTGATCTGGGAGACGTGAAAAGAGGGGTTTATCCGACGCATGGTGGAGGGAAGACGAAGTCTCACAGTGCAGGGGTTGATGACTTTAACAATTGTGAATGGGCCAAGGAACCTGGGGGACAGTTTGCGAGAGATGGTCTTGAGGGGAATATTACGAGCGGACAACATGACCCTTTGGCCCACTCGATACAGCGGAGCCCTGGAACTACGCCGGTCAGCTTGTCGTTTAAAGGCTGAGATGGTCTGGCGAATCTTCGACCTTGCATAAAACCATGTTCTCCGGCATCGACGAACGAAAACTTGAGCAGAAGGGACCGAGACCTCCTCCTGAGAGGGGAACAGGGGAGGCTGGTACCCGAGACAACACTGAAAAGGTGAGAGGCCGGTGGCTGATGTGGGCAAGGASTTGTVAGCATATTCGATCCATGGGAGCATCCGACTCCAGGAACGGGGCTCCTTCAAGGTCATACACCGGATGGTTGTTTCTAGATCCTGGTTGGCTCGCTCCGTCTGGCCGTTAGTYTGTGGGTGATATCCCGAAGATAGACTAGGCGTAGCACCAATTAATTTACAGAAGGCAGACCAGAACTGTGCAGCAAACTGGGGCCCACGGTCCGACACAATGTCCGTCGGGAGTCCATGWAGTCGGAAAACATGAGTGATTAGCAGTTCAGCAGTCTCTTTAGCGGTAGGGAGACTAGACAGGGGAACGAAGTGAGCCGCCTTGGAAAAACGGTCCACCACCGTGAGGATGCAGGTGTGACCTTCTGAGTCTGGAAGTCCGGTGACAAAATCTAGAGCTATGTGAGACCAGGGTCGGTGCGGGATAGGGAGAGGTCTAAGATAACCAGCAGGTGGTTTATTACTGCTTTTATTTCTAGTGCAGACATCACAGGCACTCACAAAATGGCGGGTGTCGTTCCTCATGGTGGACCACCAGAATTGTTGCTGGATAAGGGCTAGTGTGCGTGCCGCCCCTGGGTGACAGGCCAGCCTTGAACCATGCCCCCATTCCAGGACACAAGATCGTTCTGCCTCCGGGACAAAGAGTTTGCCTGTAGGTGTTTCTGGAGGACCAGGTTCCTGGTTGAGCGCCATCCTGACCCGTGACTCGATGTCCAGTATGGCTGCTCCTACCAGACATTGAAGGGGCAAAATGGTGGCCTCGGATGCTTGATCATGAGCTGGGGAAAACTGGCGGGAGAGTGCATCCGGTTTGGCATTCTTTGAACCTGGGCGATAGGACAGGGAGAAATTAAAACGAGAAAAGAATAGGGACCACCTCGCTTGTCGGGAGTTGAGGCGTTTGGCTGTCCTGAGATACTTTAGGTTCTTGTGGCCCGTCCAGACCAGGAACGGGATCTCTGTCCCCTCTAGCCAATGCCTCCACTCCTCTAACGCCAGTTTTACTGCCAGTAGCTCTCGATCCCCTATGCTGTAGTTCCTTTCCGTGGGCGAGAGTCGGTGAGAGAAAAAACAGCAAGGGTGCAGCTTGTTATCCTTAGGTGACCTTTGCGATAATACAGCTCCTACTCCAGAATTTGAGGCATCTACCTCAACAATGAACAGAAGCAAAGGATTAGGCTGTTGTAGAATAGGGGCCGAGGTAAATCGTGTCTTTAGTTCCCGAAATGCCTTGGCTGCTTGTTCCATCCATGTGAATGGGCTTTTTATTGAGGTCATGGAGGTGAGTGGCATGGCTACCAAACTATAGTTACGGATAAATCGCCTGTAAAAATTGGCGAAGCCCAAGAAACGCTGGAGGTCCTTACGGGTGGTTGGAACGGCCCAATCAGTAACTGCTTGAAGCTTGGCGGGGTCCATCTGGATCTTCGAAGGAGCAATAATGAAACCCAAAAATGAGACTGTGTTGCGATGAAATTCGCATTTCTCAGCTTTAACAAAGAGCTGGTTCTCAAGAAGCCTCTGAAGTACCTGGCGAACATGTTTTGTGTGTTCCCCTAAGGAACGTGAGAAAATGAGAATGTCATCTAGATAGACAAAGGCAAATACGTTGATGAAGTCCCTAAGAACGTCGTTGACCAGAGCTTGGAAGACTGCCGGTGCGTTAGCCAACCCAAAAGGCATGACCAAATACTCGTAAAGACCGGACGGGATGTTGAAGGTGGTTTTCCACTCGTCTCCTTCCCTGATCCTAACTAGGTGGTAAGCACTGCGAAGATCCAATTTGGTGAAGATTTGGGCTCCCTGCAGGAGGTCAAAGGCTGTGGACATCAGGGGCAAAGGATAGCGATTCTTGATGGTGATGTCGTTAAGTCCTCTGTAATCAATGCAAGGACGTAGGGACCCGTTCTTCTTGGCCACGAAGAAGAAGCCTGCCCCCGCAGGAGATGATGAAGGCCTGATGATTCCAGCAGCTAACGATTCGGATATGTATTTGTCCATGGCTCCCCTTTCGTGTTGGGAGTGTGAGTACAGACGTCCCCTGGGTGGAGTAGTGCCTGGAAGGAGGTCGATTGCACAGTCATAGGGTCGGTGGGGGGGAGAGAAATAGCCCGAGACTTGCTGAACACTGCCTTGAGATCAGCATAGTCCTGCGGGACCGTGGAGAGGTTAGGAAATTCCTCTGAGGAGGTTGCTACTGGAGAGGGACAGAGCGCTGACTTAAGGCACGATGCTAGGCAGAGTGGGCTCCATCCAAGGATGACTTTGTTCGGCCAGTCTATCTGTGGGTTATGGCGGATGAGCCAGGGGCGTCCAAGAACCAGCTGGGATTGAGCTCTTTGCATGATGAGGAACGAAATTTCTTCCGAATGATTTCCCGATGTCCTCAGCGTGACTGGAACGGTTCGTCGGGTAATCKGAGGAAGGAACGTACCATCGAGAGCACGGACTGACAGCGGTGGTTCCAAGGGAAGAGTTGGCACCTGCAGTTCCTTGACCTTATTGGCATCAATTAAATTCTGATCAGAACCGGAATCAACGATGGCATGAAGAATACAGGACTGGTTATCCCAGAGGAGCACGACAGGGAGAAGTGAGCGGTCTCTAGGCAGATGCGCTTGGGATGCCCCCCCCCCCCAGTGTGCCTAGGTTAACTGGGAGGTTGCTTGTTTTTAACGGACACTGGAGATGTAGATGACCGACATTGCCACAATAGAAGCACGCCCCAGCCAGAACTCGACGTTTCCTCTGGCGAGATCCGGAACCGACCAATCTGTATGGTTTCAGCTGGGGAGCTGGTTGACACAGTTGGAGAGGGGGAGGTGCTGGCCATGAGTCGCGGTTGATTATGGGTGCGAAGCCTTTGCCTGAGGCGTGAATCCACACGTCCTACTAGATCCATTAAGTCGCTTAAATTTTCGGGGAGCTGCTGAGAAACTAGCTGGTCCTTGAGTGACTCTGAAAGGCCATTCAGAAAGGTGTCATACAAGGCCCGGGTGTTCCACTGAGAGGCGGCCGCCAAAGTCCTGAACTCAATGGCACAATCATAAGCTGATCTGGAACCCTGACACAGCTCCAGCAGCTTTCTCGCGGCCTCCCGGCCTGCGTGGGAGCGATCGAATACCTTCCCCATCTCTTCATTGAAGGCGTTAAAGGTGGCACAGCAAGGGTCCTTGGCGTCCCAGACGGCTGTCCCCCACTCACGGGCTCTTCCTGTAAGGAGAGTGATGATATACGCCACCTTGTAGCGTTCAGTGGGGAAGGTTGATGGCTGGAGTTCAAGTAACAAGGAACACTGAGACAAAAAGGAATGACATGTATCAGGGTCGCCGTTGTATGGTTGGGGATTAGGCAGACGAGGTTCGTGCCAAGCCGGTGGTGTCAGAGTGGAAGGAAGAGTAGAGCACACTTGTTGAAATTGCATTGATAGCTTTGCTACTGCCTGGGAGATTTTTTGGAGGTTTAGCTGATGATAGTTTACAAGAACCTCCTGCTGGGCAATGATCTGGCATAGCTGACTGGCGTCTCTTGCTGTAAATCCGCTTCGCATGCAGAGGATGTTAAAAATAGCGACTTAATCTTCGCGGAGAGAATGGAGGTCAGCGCGCTTTCTCTCTGAACACCGCGTGCTTGACGCGGAAGTGCTTGACGCGGAAGTCCTTATGCGCGGAAATGACTGTCGCGTTCYGGGGAATGGGTMAGTGAAGGATTACTGTATTGTTTTATCCTGCGTGATCGGTAACCAGGAATCCGCTAGCGAAGACAAACGCATCCAGAAACGTGAGTACCAATTCGATATCCAGTAAGCATGCAAGGTCATACACATTAGTCAGTCCGATAGTAGCTGAGGTACTGAGGGGCAAAGAYRAGAGAGAAATCCGAGAAACAGGCAGGGTCGAGAACGAGACTAGAACATAGAAAAAACACTGGGCATAGAAAAACACGAGTAAGACACTGAGTAAAGAAGGTAGCTTACAAGATGGTTTGTTTTCCATCTCCTTTATCGTATTCCAAAATTTATTAGGATCAGAACTACTGAGATAAAACTGCTTCTTAAAATAGTCTGTTTTAGCCTTGCAAGCAGCTTGTAAGGATTTATTTCTGAATTACCTGAAAACCAAAAGATCTGATGGGGATCTAGAGTGTCGGGCCTTGCGCCAGAGAGTATCTTTTTGTTGTAGAAGCGCAGTGAGCTCCGGGGTAAACCAAGGACTATGTCGATCCTTTACTCTGGATCTTTTCATTGGGGCATGTTTATCGACAGGAGCCCTAAAAAGCTTATAAAATAAATACCAGGCCTCATCTACAGTTGGAACCAGACTGATTCTAGACCAATTAGCATCTGCCATATCATGTACAAAAGCTTATTGATTAAAATATTTAAAGACACGTTTACAACAGTATCGAGTCGGTTTCTTGATGGAACAGCCATTTCTAACGCATGCAATAAAACAGTGATCACTGATATCAGAACAGAATACCCCAGAGTGATACTTATGAGGAGAGTTTGTTAAAATGATATCCATCAACGTAGCCTTGTCTATAGATTTGTTGTCATACCTAGTGGGGGAGCAGATGATTTGCTGCAAGTTTAGTGCATCAAATTGTTAAATGACTTTATCGGGTGGTTTAGTCATATCCCAATTTAAATCACCAAGAAGCATGAATTCAGTTTTAATCAAGGGGGCCAACACACTGGACAATGTCATTAAGGTGCAGGCAGGGGCTGATGGAGGGCGGTAGCACCCAGCGACTGACAGGATGAAAATGTTAGTGAATTCAATGTTTAAAACAAGCAGATCGAATTGCTTGGGAACTGTCTTAGATAAGGCAATAGAGCACTTGAGATGTTCTTTGGTATAAATTGACACGCCACTGCCTTTAGAAGACCTGTCCTGTCTAAACAAATTGTAGCCAGGTAAATTTTTATCTGGATAGGAGATTTTTTTAACCAGGTTTCAGTGATTTCTAGGAGTTCAGGATTAGAGCTTTCAACCCAAATTTTTAAATTTGCCATCTTTGGTAAGAGGCTTCTCGAATTTATATGAAGAAATGCCAGGCTTTTTCTGGCACAAAAGTCATTAAAGGACAGGTCATTTAAGGTTGGGTCAGGACCAGGATTAACATGCACATTACCTGAAAATATGAGTAAAGGAACAATTAGTGCTCGGCCTAGAGCTTTTACAAGACCACAATGTTGTATATTAACCCTTGATCTTTGCACCAAGATGGTAACACAACAGACGGACACAACAGACGGACACAAATTTCAGGTTTGATTCCCCCCTTGCGTGTGTGTGCATGGAGTTTGCATGTTTGTCTCATGCTCAGTGGGTTACTTCTGGGTACTCCATGCCTTGCAATTGATTGGCGCCTGGTCCAGGATGTACTCTTGTGCTATGCTCCAGGCCCCTGTACAAAGGATAAAGTGATATAGAAGATGAATTTTGACATAGTGTATGTTTTAATATAAGTGTCAGGGATAACTCCTAGAGGGCGCCAAAATGCCCAGAGACTCCTTTTGTTTTCTGTTGTTTTTCTGTTCTTGTAAATCCATTTCCCAGAATGCACCTCAGTCAGGTGATGGGAGCACTCACCTGAACCGAGGTAGCTTATTAGTTTCGTTATAAAGATTCCTGTGTTTGGTTAATCCTGGTCTTGCATCTGTTCTGTTATGTTAGTTGATATGGGGGTTGTGCTTTCTGTGTTCTAATGATTTCCTAGTTTATCCTGTGCTGTACTTGTTCCGTTTAGTTAGGTAAAGTTCCCTTTCAGTTGAATTCATGTTTTGTTTTGACTCCATGCTCTTTTGGTTTTTGCCTTTTGGTAACTTTTCAAGAGTTCAAAGATTATAGATGGTTTATCTCTGTTTTGGTCGTCTCTTTGTTTTCCTGGGTGATCCTTCTCAGTTTCATAGTGAGTTTTTATTTGTGCATGTTTTGTTTCTTCATTAAAAGACTCTGAAGTATTCACCTCTGCAACTATGCCTTTCCTTAACCCACTCACAGCCACCATGATAATAAGCAATACAAATACCCTTGAAGTATTTTAGCTGTGTCTTTCCATAAAAGTACATTAAAATTCCTAGTGTATTTTGACGCAGAAAAAAAAATGTTCTCTATGTTGGATTATTACAATGCCTTATTGTCTGGATGTTCAACTAGGAGCATAAACAAGCTTCAGTTAGTCCATAATGCAGCAGTCCACAAAAATGAAACAGGTGCTTGTTCATATCTGGTGTGAGCGCTGGTTACAGATCGGACCTTTTAAGAACTGGCTTTGTTTTTCTATGGGCTAGAGAGTAAGGTCATTATGTAACTGTACTGTATGCATACATGTATGTCTTTACTTTCCAAGCAATGCTAGTGGCAATGCTAGCAATAATGATAGTGGGGATGCTAGCAGTAGTGACAATGTTAGTGGCAATGCTAATGCTAACTACAATGCTAGCTGCAATAATAATAATGACAATATTAGGAACAAAAAAATGCTTGCCGCAAGCATGATAACAATGGCAAACTTCAACATGGCTTTGCATGGCGTTATCATTTCTAGAAAGTAGTATTTGAGCAGCGCTGGAAAGAGCAATAAAAGTTTGTACTCAAGTAAAAGTACTGTTAGTTCAGTAAAATTTTGCTCAAGTGCAAGTAAAGTTACCATTATAAAAATCTACTCAGGTAAATGTAAAAAAGTAGCTCATAAAAAATTTACTCTGAGTAAAAGTTACCACATTCTTTCCACTTTTTTAAACAGCGGGGGTGGGATGGGGATTCTAGTGTAGTCCAAAAAAGACATGGAGATATACATTTTAAACTAGTTGTTTTTAATTGAAAAAACACCAGTGCATAAATATGTTGCCTTCCTTATACTTGAAAATCAAGTTGGTCGCTTAAATATGGTGTTGCTACCAGTCTAGGGTTGGGCCGTACAGCAGAAGAATGATTCAGGGTTCTACTTTAAACTGTATTGACATGGTGGTATATGGCAGAAAGAACTAGACCCTCTTCCCAGAATAATACCCCTACTGCTGCTGAGTGAACAAACATAACAGTGAAATTATCTACAAATATATAAAGAGCCAAGCGACCAAATCAAAGGGCAAAAAGCAATAATCTAAGTCAATGGGAGGCAAAAAGTCAAAACCAGAATACACAGTCAAATATCAAAATGCCAAAATCACAATCCGAAAATAATCTCACTCCAACACAACACCTCGCCTACATGCCTTCTCTTTCCCGCCTCTCTCATCAGTTTATATAGAGCCGTGCTGATTGATGACGTCACTCTCAGGGCAGACGTGACCGTGTGGAAAGTCGGGTAGATGCCGATGTAGGGACATTCAGAAAACCTGGAATGGAATGTGGAGCGGTGCAGGACCAGAACACAATACACACACGCGAGCAGAACAAAGCATAATATTTTTATTATTTTTCATTTTCTTAATTTTTTTACTCCGTAACGAATACAATTTAAAATTTAGCGAAATGCAATACTTCAAACAAAACATACTTAAATAAAAGTAAAATTACAGATTTTAAAAACTACTTTAAAAAGTAGAAGTACACAAAAAAAAAAACACACACACAATTACAGTAATGTAAGTAAATGTCTTTCCACCTATTTGACCTGCCCAATGCATATTAAATCTATTTTTTATAGATGGTGGTCAAATGGCTTGTCAGCATTGTGTATTATGAAAACTATGGCGGGAGCAGAGCTTGGCTGAAAACCTATTCATTTAGCCAAGCATTTTGTGAATAGATTAGGTAAAAGAGCAAATCTAGGAGGCTCAAAGAAAGCAAAAGGATGGAAAGTAATAAGGTGAACAGCTATGTTTGGGTGCTGTCTTCCCCACTCTCAATGATCACAAGGTTTGTTAAAGATGAAGTGACTGGGTACTTTTCTTCCCAGGGACCCCTCGTTTCTGGTATGAAGATGCATCTAAGTACAAAAGATGTTAATTTGATTTGATTCCTTCTGGCTCTTGCTTTTAGTTGTGCTGTTATAGTTTGTCCTGAAGGAGTCCCTGCATTGCCTCTACACAAAATATATATTCATCTTATACATGTAACATCCTCTCCTATCTTCTCCTCTCTGTCGAGCTACACATGGCGCTCCTGAACTGCCAGTGATCTGCACCCCTTCTTACCTCTGGACTCATCCTGGTTCTCCGCTTCTGGTTGCAGCTCTTGTCATATGGAGACTCTTGTCGTCTGCTTGGGATGCATGTGGTGACTGGGGACGTTTCCACTTTACAATGTCAGCTGACATAGACAGCTGTTCTCTGATGGCTTGTGACTGCAATCGCTCAATAATTCAGGACTAAAATTCTGACAAACAGTGGCCATTGCAGGGGTATTGGCTGCTAACCTTTTCCACCAAATATTCTGGATGTTTTTGATTGTCCCACCTTTAAAAAAAAATATTGCCATTCCTGAAGTTAGCCTATTAGATGTTTTTCTATTATTATTATTATTATTATTATTATTATTATTAGGAAAGGGTGTAGAAGTTCAAAGGCAGGACTGTCAGAAATTACACTGATTTAAAAGCTACTGAGCATTTTTTTTCCACTGAGCTTCAGGACAGATGTGCTGCCATCTTTGTTGTTATGTTTCTTTTTCTCCTAGAGTACATCTGACTTGTTGCTTAATGTGTCTAGTTAAATCTCATTCCATAAAGTCTTTACATGGTTTTAAGGCCAGGACTCTCTGGTGGCAAATTCATATGTGAGAATGATCCTGTATGTTTCTAGACTTAATCTTTAAAATTTTGAGCCTGATCAGTCTTGCCATTGTTGTCTGTTATTTCCTTAAAAGAAAAGAAACGCCATATATGTGATAGCCTTTTCATTCAGTACACTTAGGTAGTCAGTTGACATTCCAGTCATTTCATTTCCACATGACATTCCTGAATCTAGACCAGACCACCTGAAGCAACCCAAGATAATGAATCCAGAATCTTGTACAGTGGCCACTATCCATGATGGATTCATTATTTCCATTGCTCCAGATTTCAATTTCTATGCTCACCTACAACATAAACATCCACAAACAAGTGATTTTCTTGGAGCCTCATCTTTACCCGGATCCTGTGAGTAAAATATTGTGCATAGAAATGCACTTACTATTAAACTTAGTTGTCAATTTTACTGCCATTTTTAATGATATAACTTCACCAAGCATTTATGTGACATCCAAACATGGTCTTTTCCATAATCAAGGAAAACATCTTTCTGACATAGTTGTTTAAGGAAGACTCGTGAGATGTAAAGAAATTGTTGCCAGATGAAACATGAATGAACTTTCATTTAACAACCAAAGAAGAGCATTGAAACTGAAGGTGTTCCGAAATACACAAAAAATAAATTATTAATGAACGGTATACAGAAAGATGATATTTAAAAATACTGAGAAAGAATGCTCTTTATTGAATTTGAGGGTTTTTAAGCAACATTTCAAAAACACTGTCTATGAAATTGTGGAGGATTAGCTGTTAATAATCTTGGCCAAGTGATGCAGCAATAGTATGGCCTGCTGCTTCAGATCATAATGATTCACTGTCTTTTTGTCTATTTATACAATGTTGTTTTGTAAAGTTAATAGACCATATTGTTACGTGGCATGGGTTTCACCACCGTGTCACTGGATACAATACTGAATGTAAGGACCTTGGTGGAGGGCTTCAGAGGGGACAGTGAAATGTAAATGTGTGAGAGTGGTTGTGTGCTTTCGGGAAGACTTTCCTATTTCTAAGGATAACGTGGGTTTATTAATTGGAAACTCAAAAAGAAAATTGATATTAACTGGAAACAACAAAACACAAAACTCCTCCACCTTCTTGAGACAAGGAGGAGCTTTGGAAAGTGAATTAAACCCTTTTCTCTGTTCTCACTTATTTTGTGTCTTTTGACTTTTTAAAGAATGTCTTCTGAGGGCTTAGCATAGACATGCATAAGTGTTTTTGGGACCTTTGTCATTTTGGCATGAATTATTACCATTGACAATAAATTACATTTTAAATCATGAATTTGTAATACAAACATGTCCATATCAATATTATTTATTTAGGTGTGAGCACATGTGCTCCAGTGCTTGTCTTTGTGGTTGCTTCCAACCAAAAGCTTGGGTTTGAAATTCACAAATAATTAAGCACTGGAGTCTTTTTGCCACTGTTCTCAGGTCACACAGATGGTTAAGATATGCACACTGCTGCCACAAACCTATATGTTGGACTATAACAAAAATCATGCCATTTTCAAAGACCATAGCAAAATGTGACCCAGTTTAAATATGCAATAGACATCAAATATACAGTAGACATCAAATTTGACATCATTTAAAAAAAAATTTTTTATCAGTGTCTTAGGTTGTTTAAGAGCTTATTTTTTGTATGGCTTTCTGAGAGGTGTTTACTATGCTCACACTGTCTCAAATACCATCACTGCTTTCATCTCCAACTTGACAGACATTCAGCGTGAATTATGTTGGCAGTTTAGCTGAGCCTTTTAAAATACATTTCAATGTAATGTCTTTATAGACTATGTAAAGCATATGAATATGTTTGTCATTGTTCTTATTTTGATCACTATCATTAGATCACTGAGGCTATGGGAAACATAAAAGGACTGCTCCTGGTCTTGATTTTAGCATCAGGTTTTCTTGTGAGCAGTGCACAGAAAACAGGTAAGTACAGTTCACATGGTGTTCAAGTTTCGTTCACTATACATGTAAACTTTATGGACATATAGGTGGTACAATTTTCTAAATGAAACATTTATTTTAAACAAGCAGTGTTTTAGCAAAATGATCACAAAGAAGGGGTGGTGATGCCCTTCTAGTATAAAAAAGCAAACTGTTTTTAAATAATTTCCATGAAAGTTCCTTGTTTGTATTAGCGTCTAAAGTATACTGCTTTTTGGAGAATATGCAAGTTTGTTCATCTAAGAACAACAAGCAGATTCAATCTCCTAACAACAAAACTCTGACTCAGGTACGTTAAAATGGCCAATATTCAGCTTGTTCAATTCAATTAAGAAACCTTGAGAGGAACCAGACTCAACAATGACTCAGTCAATGATGGATAACAGGGATTGATCTGAATCATGCTGTGTGCTAAGAGGCTGGAAGTGTTTCCAGTGGAAGTGGGTACAGTTCGTTATGGGAGGCTCAGGTAGATTGTATTAAACTCCAGTCTGAATCTATCAAGTGACTGCAGTCACAAGTCCTCAGAGAACAGCTGTCAGCATCAGCCGAGGCCAGGTCCATCTTTGTGGAAAAGTGGAACAGTCCCCAGTCACCATGCATCACAAGCAGACCAAACAGGGTATCCATGCAAGGGGTCAAGTATAGCTTGACAGAGAGACAGGGTGAGCAGGAGAGAGAGAGAAGAGGAGAGAGAAGAATAGGAGAAATAACTGTTAGGTATGGTTTCTGTCACACAATGTACAGTATAAGGTCAAATGTATATTTAGTGCAGAGTGCAAGCAGGGACTTGAGCAAGACTAACTATGACAGCATAACTAAAAGGGAGAGCCAGAAGGAAACATAGAAATGAGGACTCCCGTCAACAAACCTGAGTGATCAATTAGAGTGGGGAAGACAGCATCTAAACATACCAGTTCACCATAATACTGTCCATCCATGAGTCACCCCTGATCTGCTTCTTTACCTAAGGCCAATCTATTTACAAAAATGCTGGGCTAAATAAATAGGTTTTTAGCCTAGACTTAAACACTGAGACTGTGTCTGAGTCCCGATCATTAATTGGAAGACTATTCCATAACTCTGGGGCTTTGTGAGAAAAATCTCTGCCCCGAGCTGTAGTTTTCATAATACATGGTACTGACAAGCAGCCCGCATCCTTTGGTCAAAAGTACTGTAGTATTTAAAAATCGATGCAGAATTTCACAGGGAGCCAATGCAGTGAAGATGAGATAGGGGTGGTGTATCATCGTATCGTCTAGTTCTAGTGAAGACTTTCGCTGCTGTATTCTGGACTAACTGAAGCTTGTTTATGCACCTAGCTGAATAACCAGACAGTAAGGTGTTACAATAGTCCAATCTAAATATGATAAAAGCATGAACTAGTTTTTCTGCATCATTTAGTGACAATATATTCCTTATCTTGGCAATATTTCTGAGGTGAAAGAATGCTATCCTGGTAATATTGTCAACATGTGCCTCAAATGAAAGGCTGGAATATATAATCACACCGAGGTATTTCACTGTTGCACTTGATGGAACAGAAAGCCATTTAAAGTTACAGTTTGATCAAAAAGCTTGCTTCTAGCTGCATGTGGTCCTATGATTAGAACTTCTTATCAGGATTAGGCAGAAGGAAGTTAATTAGCATCCAGTCTCTTATGTCCTGCACACACTGCTCAACTTTAGTAATCTGTTTTTTTCTCATCTGGTTTTGCTGAGACATATAACTGTGTCATCAGCATAACAATGAAAATAAATACCATGCTTACGAACTATGTTACCCAGAGGAAGCATGTAAAGAGAAAAAAAGCATTGAGCCTAAAACTGAACCCTGTGGAACACCAAACTCCACTTGAGAACATGCAGAATAGTCACCATTTAAATCTACAAACTGATAACGGTCAGTGAAATAAGATCTGAGCCGGAGGCCATTCCCTTAATTCCTACTACATTTTCTAATCTGTGAATGAGAATTCCACGATCAATGGTGTCAAAAGCTGCACTGAGGTCTAGTAACACAAATACAGTGATACAACCCTGATCAGAGGCCAATAGGAGGCTGTGATGAGGCCTACTGTAAATCCTGACTGATTTTGTTTATGCTCTTTCTATGTAGATATGAACATGGCTGCTGTGCTACTACCTTTTCCAGAATCTTAGAGATAAAGGGGAGGCTTGATATCGGCCTGTAATTGGACAGCTGACAGGGATCAAGGTCGGGGTTCTTAATTAGCTTAATTCTTAATAACTCTAATTTAAAAGATTTTGGAGCATACCACTGCTGAGTAGAGAGTTAATTATTTTCCACAGAGGTTCTGTTATTGCTGGTACTATCTGCTTGAGAAAATGTGTCTGTATAGGATCTAATTCACAGGTTGATGATTTTGCAGAAGAGATGCGTGAAATTAGATCATTCTCTTCAAGGGAAGAGAATTGTAGGTTCTGATGTGATGTGGTTAGTTTATCATCTGCATCACTTAACTTGTCTGGTTTCAAAGCCTGAATTTTTTGCCTAATATTTACGATTTTGTTATTGAAAAAGTTAAATAAGTCCTCGCTACTGTGTCTTGTTGTTGTGGAGATTTCTGCAGTAGTCTTATTTCTAGTTAATTTAGCTACTGTATTAAATAAAAATCTAGGATTATTGTTGTTTGCTTCTATAAGAGTGGAGAGATACTGTACAATGATCTAGTAGCACTGAGAGAGTCTCGGGTTACTTTGCTGTAACTCTGTTCCCTGAAAAAGCGGGAACGAGATGCTACGTGAAAACGCTATGGGAACATCTCTTTGTTCTCCGGTTGTGAAGCATGTGTGTATCAAACACGCCAAATATTTTTGGCTTATAACCTCGATCAGGTGACGTCATCTGATAAGGCGCACCTGCAGGTTATAAATAGGAGTGAAACATCCTCAGGTCAATTTTGTCTGAAAGGACGTCCAGCCACGCTAGCAGTGCGGCATTGGAGTGCAGCATCTTGTTCCTCGATGCTGCATGAAAATGCTATGGGAACGAGAATACCAACACTGCCACAGTGCAAGTGGCTGGACCCCCAGGTTGTGTAGTGTGTGCGCACAATAGCCAATGAGGTCTCAGACCTAACTTTGGGATGCTGACTCGAGGACCCACGAGCCCGGAGTGGCATTGACATCCAGACTATAAAATCTAACAAATGTGTGTGGAGAGCACCAGCCTGCCACATCACACACTTGCTGCAAGGGGACACCTCTTGCAAGAGCAATTAATGAGGTAATCCCCCTGGTCGAATGAGCACTGATTCCCAGAGGCGAAGTGTGACAGCGTTTGTCTAGTGTGGCCGTCCCCCGGTTGCAGCCCCCAAAGCAAATGAAAAGCTGCTCTGACTTACACCACTGGCTAGTGCGGTGGACGTAAACCTGAAGAGCATGTACTGGACACAATAAATGAAGTCTGGGGCTGTAAAAGGCAGAGGACAAAAGGCTTTGAGAACGACTGGTCGAGGATGGAACTTTCGGAAGATAGTTCGGGTAAGGATGCAGAATAACTTTGAAAGGGGCAAAGTCTAGGCAGGATGGGGAGACCGACAAAGCCTGCAGATCTCCAATTCTCTTCAAAGAAGTAATGGCCGTAAGAAAAAACATCTTAGGAGTCAGAATTTTGACTGGCGCTAATGGTTCAAAAGAGGTGTCAATCAGACCATCGTTGAAGCCCCTCCTCCCAGCCACCTGACAGAACCTGTCGTCTAACTTTGAGTGTGAAAAAAAAAACATGAGGATGCTGATGACACAATAAAAGAAGAGCTTCCTTGGCTCTATAGCACGTGCCATCTTCCAAACGAGCAGAAAACCCACTGAATCTGTGTGGAAACTGTGTGTTCAAGCCGGTGTCCGGGGGGTGTGGCCTCGCCTGTAGATTGGATTGTAAACTGGGAGACTTGGAGGGCCCTTCTCAAACAAACCTCTCTAGTCCGCGCCCCTTACTACCAGTTATGATTGTCTGGAATGGCAAAATTCAACCACTAAGAGCCATCATTGACTCTGCATCTGACCAGGACCTGATCTGTGCTGCAACCGCAAGGGAACTGAAGATCCTTTTTTACTCCTAGATAACCCACTATCTGTCCAGGCCCTTGACGGAAGTTCCCTTCCATCCATCACTCGCCGCACACCTCCAGTCACTCTACGAATCTCAGGTAATCACGTTTAAACTATCTCCTTCCTCATCATGGAGGACTCTCATGCCCCTGTTGTACTTGGCACCTCATGGTTGATCAGACATAACCCCAACATTGACTGGGCCAAGAGTACCATCTTTGATTTGAAGCCCTGCCTGCCTTTCCTCATGCCTTCACTCTGCTAGAACCCACTCATCTTTCTCTGCTACTGAGGATGTTATGGAACTTTCAGACCTTTTCAGACATTGATTACCGTGGAGTAAACGCCATTACCTTCAAGAACTGCTATCCCCTTCCTCTCATCTCTACTGCCTTCAAGCTCCTGCAAGGGACGTGTGTGTTCACTAAGTTAGACTTGCGGAATGCTTATCATTTGGTGAGAATAAGAGAGGGGGACAAATGGAAGACCGCCTTTAATACCCCAACGGGCCATTATGAGTACACAGTAGTCCCTTTCGGACTGACCAACGCCCCTGCTGTTTTTTAGGGCCTAGTGAATGATGTTCTGAGAGACTTTTTAAACATCTCCGTCTTTGTTTACCTTGACGACAGCTTGGTCTTCTCTCGTTCCTTGGAAGAGCACAAACTGCACGTCCGACAGGTACTGCAAAAACTGAAAATAAACTCTATGTAAAAGCAGAGAAGTGTGAATTTCACCGCAGCTCTGTGTCCTTTCTTGGGTTCATTATCGCTCCTTCTAGCTTACAGATGGAGCCGTCCAAGTTAATGGCCATCACAGACTGGCCCACTCCCAACTCAAGGCGAGACCTCCAAAGATTCCTGGGGTTTGCCAATTTTTACAGGCGCTTCATMAGGAATTATAGTTCAGTGGCAGCTCCACTCACTGCGCTAACCTCCACGAGAGCCCCCTTTCTCTGGAACAAACAGGCTGAAAGGGCATTCTCTGACCTCAAGCACAGGTTCACGTCTGCACCCATCCTAACCATCCCAGATCCTTCCCTTCAGTTTGTGGTGGAGGTGGACGCCTCCGAGACCGGAGTCGGGGACATGTTGTCTCAACGATCTCCCGAGGATGATAAGCTACACCCCTGTTCTTACTTCTACCGTCCCCTTACTCCTGCAGAGAGAAATTATGAAATAGGAGATCGGGAGCTGTTGGCGGTAAAGCTTGCTTTAGAGGAGTGGAGACACTGGTTGGAGGGAACTACATCCCCATTCTTAGACTGGACCGTTCGCCCTGTACGTATCACCCTGGCTCCAGAAATGCCAAACCTGACGCCCTGTCTCGACAGTTCTCAACGCCCCAACAACCAATGATGATTGACTCAATCCTGCCTTCTCACTGCCTTGTAGCAGCTACACTCAAAAGAACTGGCTGAGGGTTACGCTTTTGCTTCTCGGAATAAACCTGTTTGCAACGCTAACTGATCTACCGGCTTTGATCTTCTGCTTCTGCTGTCGACTACGGCTCTGTCTGAAACTCCCGAATCACTTCTTGTTTGGAATACAGGGGTATGCTTTCTGAGCTCAGTTGATCGTTAGTGCCTCTGTGTACAACCGTGACTTATTTTCACGACTGCTCTCATTCAATGTGTCTAAATTGCAAGCGGTCTGCGTCCTTTGATCTCATGCAGCCGCTCTCACTCTGCACGTTGCATGCGCTCTGAACCCCGGATCTGCATTACCTCTGCCCAAAGGCACTTCCAACCTGTTCTGCTACCTATCCTAAACTGCATATTGGTTAAAGTACATTTTGCTCAATATTTTGCTTTTTTCCTTCATCTGCCTACAGCATACTGCTCATTAAAGACATTTAACTCTATCTGATATCATATCTCTGCTTTTGGGTCCTCCAGTCTGCTCATTACAGGCACCCTTGTAACAAAAATAAAATAATTTTTATTAATAAAATTAACATAACATAATTTGTAAGCATGGTACTAGTTATCACTGCTATACCGATGACACACCGCTATACGTCTCAGCAAAGCCAGATAAGGAAGGCCATCAATTGAGCAATGTGTGAAGGACATGAGAGACTGGATGTTAATTAACTTTCTTTTGCTTAATCCTGACAAGACAGAAGTTTTGGTACTAGGACCACATCCAGTTAAAAGTAGGCTTTTGGATCACACTTGTTACATCATGTAACTCTGGATGACCTTAATTTGATTATAGATTCCAATCCTCTTGGGTTACTTAGCTGTAACCCTGTTCTCTGATAAAGCGGGAACGAGACTAGTGGTTCGAAAAGGGTGTCAACCAGGCCTTCGAGCAAACTGACCGCAACTGTTTAGCTCCACGAATAAAAGGGGCAACTAAAGGATTCTTTCCCACAGAAACCCCATCGTTCAGAAAATGAGAAGCAGAAATAGTGGCTACGTACGTTCTGAGAGTACTAGGGCATAAGCCCGAGGCCACTTTCTTGCAGAAACTCTATCACTGAAACAATCTGGCAGTGGACTGGGTCCACATGTCTTGCTATGCACCAACTTTAAAATACCATTTGTGGGCATAAGTTCCTCTAGTGGAGGGAGCCCTGGCACTTTGAATAGTTTAAATTACACTGGCTGGAAGACCAGAATCTCTAAGTTGGTCCCCTTCAGGGGCCAGACGTGAGGGTTTCAGAACTCGGGCTGGGGATGAAATATTGTCTGCCTGAGACAGAAGATCCCTCCTCACTGGAATCACCCAGGGTGAGCCGTCGAGGAGAGATATTAGATCCGAGAACCACACTCTGGTCGGCCAATGGGGCACTATCGATAAGAGGCGCAAACCCTGTTGCCGGACCCTCGCCAGGACTCCTGGGAGCAGAACTATCAGAGGAAATGCATAAAGGCTTAATCTGGGCCAGGGGAGCTGGAGGAGTTAGAGAGTAGTAAAGGGGTGCCTCTCGCGAGGCGAAGACGTCTACCTCTGCTACATAAAATCTTTCCCAGATTTGACTGACTATTTCGGGGTCGAGTTTCCATTCCCGGGGTCGAGTTTCCATTCCCGGCTTGTCTGGATAGCAAGTCCACTCCTACATCCATATGCCCTGGAATGTAAATCGCCTGAGGGAAAGAGACTTGTCCTGTGGCCAAAGCAGAACCTGGTGCGCTAGCTTGTTCAAGCGGCGCGAGCGCAGTCCACTCTCGCGATTTATGTACGGGACTACCACAGTGTTGTCCACCCGCACTAGGGCATGGTAGCCTCTCAACTGCTCGAGGAACTGTTTCAGGGCCAGAAACAGAACCATGATTTCAAGGCAATTGGTGTGCCATGCAAGAAGATGAGGCTATCCAAGACCACACCCCAGCCCATGAGGAAAGCATCTGTCATTAACATGTTGGGATGTCAAGGACCCAAAGTCAGAAACCGGGGTCTGAACCATATAGAAAGGTTACGAAGCCCCAGGCGCGTAACCCTTATTAGCCTCTGGGGGTTGGCCCTTGAATGAAACCCCCTGGCTCTTAGCCACAGCTGAAACGCTCTCATGTGCAGAAGGCCCAAAGGTATCACCGTGGACACAGCTGCCATGAGACCTAAATATCTCTGAAAGTGAAAGTCACTTCATGGCCTAGCTTGATTTCCTTCAGGTTGTTGGAGGATGGATCCGACACGAGCGGGAGACAGCTGTGCCCGCCTTGTGATTGAAACCCATGTGCCATATGTGTGGTCCTCTGAACAGGAAAGGGAATGCCTTTTCTGGCGTTGAGTCTTAATCCTGAAGAATGGAGATGAATTAGAACGACATCCCGATGTCGAAGCGCTAGCTACTAAGACTGAGCCAGGATCAGCCAGTCATCTATACAATTCAGAATACGGATGCCCTGGAATCATAGAGCCAGAGCTGCATCCGTGCATTTTATATATGTGCAGGGTGACAGGGCTAGGCCATAAGGAAGAACCAGATACTGGTAAGCTTCGCCCCCGAAAGCAAACCTCAGGAACCTCCTGTGTTGGGGCAATATTTCTATATGAAAATATGTGTCCTTCAGGTAGATTGTCACAAACCAAACCTCTGGTTGAATTTGAGAAACAATCATTTTGACAGTCAACATTTTGACGTTCAGCTGACAAAGATGTAAAATTGGACGCAACCGCCCATCTCTCTTGAAAACCATGAAATACTGACCTTAGCACCCTGTCTGGCAGGGGAACATGTTCTATGGCCCATTTTCCCAGCAAAGTCTGTAATTGCCAAGTCAATGTTCAACAGACAGTGGGAGTAGGGGGTGGGGGAGGGGGTGTTAAGTGTCCGGCATCTTGAAACAAGGCAGGAAGAAACTGAGCACCTACCATTTCGCTGGAGACCGCTGCTTCCCAAAACACCAGTGGTGGCGGAGATTAGACAATGGGCCCAGAGGGTGCCAGGGAGGAATCTTTATCCCTTATTGGAATTTTTACACGTCCGTCCCCGGGAGGAGACACCCTTGTGGTCCTGAGCATGTCAACCTCAGGACTTCCCATTTGGCGGAGATGATGCTTTTTTTTCTTTTTGAGGCGGATCGCGAAGCTCAGCGAGTTCCTCCCCTGTCTTTTCGAGGGGGTAACTGGCTCGCCACACTCTCGTTCTGCGCTTCATGCCTAGTGGGGACCAGACCTGGTCGGGACTGGATGGGCGACAGTCCCGACTTCTAAGCACAGCAGGGGAGAAACCTCACAAAGGTCTGCTCGTAGAGCTTCGCCTCCCGGAACTTAGTGATGGTGGTGTTTACAGTGTCGCCAAAGAGGCTGGAAGGCGAGAGGGGGAGCATCAAGGAGGAAAACGCGATCCCTGATCTTGATGCCCGTGAGGTTAAGTCATAGATGTCTCTGCATGGCGACAACGGCAGCAATAGAACGGCCGATAGCATGGGCTGTCTGCTTGGTGGCATGGAGAAATAAATCTGTGGCTCGGCGGCGTCAGGCTGTCAGAACTCTCAGCAGGTGAGCCTGGTATGCCTACAAAACTGCCATTGTGTGCAGGGCAGCACCAGCCTGACCCGCTGCCTGAAAAGCTTTCCCCACCAATGAAGATGTTAGTCTACACGGTTTGGTGGGGAGTGTGGGGAGTTTTCAGGGAGGATGAGCTCCCAGGTGAGAGATAGCTCTCAAGCGTCTCTTCAATCTGGGGCATCATCATAAAACAGGATGAATAAGGCTTATTCCACGAAAGAGTTAAATCGTCATGGAGGTCGTCAAAGAAGGGGAGGGACCCTTGTTGTGGCCCCTCCCCTGGCCACCTGACAGAAACCTGTCGTCTACCTTTGAGCACTTGGAGATTTATTTATTTATTTATTATTAATTTTTTTATTTGCGGCAAGAGAGGAAGTCTGAAATGCTGGAGCACACTTGAGAAGCGGACGCTAAAACTTCCTGATCCGGCAAGAGCGCGAGAGAAAGGGGGAATTCCGTCTAATGCGCGTCTGCCCGATCGGCACGCTATCTCCATGGAAGCATGGAAGAAAGTCGCTTGCTCCCCTTCACGAGAAGCGCTGGAGCATGCTTGAGAAACGGCCTGATCCGGCGAGAGCGCAAGAGAAAGGGGGAATACCGTCTCATGCATGTCTGCCAGATTGGCGCGCTCCATGGAAGTCTCTTCCGCCTCCTCACAAGAAGCGCCGGAGCGCGCTTGAGAAGCGGATGCTAAAAACTTCCTGATCCGGGGAGAGCAAGAGAGAGAGGGGGAATACCGTCTCATACGGACGCAAGCCCCAGGAATGTGCCACGCGTGAAGCGCCTTAATAGGGTGGAGATCACAATGCTCTGACTCTCCTTGAAGCCCAAGCACTCAAAGAAAAGTTGTGGAGATCACCCTCTGAAAGAAATCTATCACATGGAGGCACGCATCTCTCAACCAACTCTGCCCTTAATGGGACACGCAAACACAAAATGGTCTAGAAGACAAAAAGATTTGAGGATGTTTCCGGTTCACTCCTATTYATAACCTGCAGGTGCACCTTATCGGGTGATGTCACCTAACTGAGGTTATAAGCCAAAGTATTCAGCGTTTTTGATACACACAAAGAGATGTTCCCATAGCATTTTAACGCAGTATTGAGTATAGCTTTTGAAAGGGAACTGTCATTTAAAGCTCATGTAGGTAATATTACCAGGATAACATTCTTTCATTTCTTGCCAAGAGAAGGAATATACTGTCATTAAACAATGCAGAAAAACTTGTTCATGCTTTTATTAACTCAAGGTTGTACTATTGTAATGCCTTACTGTCTGGATGTTCAATTACAGTAGGTGCATAAACAAGCTTCAGTTAGCTCATAATGTAGCAGTACAATGTAGTACTCACTAAAACCAGAAGATACTGTACGAGCACATCACCCCTATCTTATTCTCAGTGCATTGGCTACCATTATGATCCAGTACACGTACATCTATCAAAGCACTGCTGAAAAAAACAGCATAGACCAGCATAGCTGGTTAGCATTATGTTATGTTTTGGTGCTGGTAAGCTGGTATGCTGGTCCACAGCATACCAGCATACATTTTGCTGGTATGCTGGTGAGCAGCATTATAGTGCCATGATACTATGCTGTTCACCACCCCATCTAATATTGGTATGGTATAAAAGCCAGAATACATGGAAGATTGTCATCCAATATGTAAAATATAAAACAGAATTAGTATAAAATCATCTTTATTGGCCAACACAAACAATATTAACATTGTGTAATATGTAACAATATATACAATATGCACATTTGTAACAATTTGATCATTTAACAATGAACAGCAAATACGTTTTGATAAAAATTAAAAAAATAACAAAAACAAAACAGGAGACCAACCTCTCAGGGACACTTTTACACAGTTACTTTCACACCACAGTAGTGTAGATGAGTGAGCTTGGCCCTCACTCTTTATTTAGGGGTCTGTAGGTTTATGGCCCCTGAAGTAGTTGTCCTGACATGTCCTGACATTTGTGTATTTTTCTTACTCATATACATGTAAATGTAACCTTACTTATAAACATATAAATGTCACCTCTTTCACCTAGCGCAAAGTAAAAATCCAAAATTGAGGGACGAGGAACACAGATGATCTCATACACAGAATGCACATTTCTGTCACATATGTAAATATGCCTGTGCAAACAGACATTCAGGGTAAAACAGTGGGAACAAGAACAGTGCACTATGAAGAAGGAGTGTTAGATTTGTAAAAGTCCACTTTTACACCCTATACACAGTCATACATCTTTGTGCCTCTCTCGAAAAGCAGTTCTTGTTTATCTCAAGACACAAGTGAACATTGCATACCTGGCATTTCCATGGTGTTTATGGCTGCTTACCATAAACCGATTTGCAATTCACACAAACCCTGTAACCAGCAGTGGTAACATTCCCGGGATCTGAGGTCAGTCCATGTGCTGGTTGTGCGCAGTCAGAGGTGAAGCCTTATCATGTGGTCAACTGCATAAAAAAATACAAGAGATCTATCCCGAATCCAGACCAGTCGTGGTCGAGGTTCCCATGACATAGTGATGGTCTGTCTGTATCTTATCTGCTTGTTTGCATTTGGTCTCTATAAAAAAGGTGGCTGATCATTTTCATGGTCACAACGGTTTATAAAAAAGGAAAAAGAAACATAAACATGATAGTAATTTTATTATCGTCAATAATCATCAATAACTACTGACCATGCATAAACATAAAGTGTTTGTTCTAAATAACATTATAGATAGCAGTGTCATAAGCTAACCAAAAACTGAACCAAATAGCTACCATAAAATGAAGCTATCCAAAAGGGGAGGAAATATATTATAAACATTTACACCACAGGTTATACTGACAACCATCTATAATCTACTGTAAGGCATTAGCTTAGCCACCTGTGAGCTAACCTGTTTGTGCTAAGCTACATAAGGCAGTATGTTAGCATGATTTAGCAATGTTTCACATAAATTGGCAAAAGCTTGTGAGAAAATAAGGAAAATAAATTTATGTCAGATTTATATGATCAGAATAAGGATTATATAAGATTTAAAAACTTACCCATGGTAACAGCATGCTGGAGCCTCTTCCTTTGTTCCCTGTTGGAGTCTCACTGTTGTTCTGAGGTAAATCTAAACTCCTCCCACTGTCCAGAACATTTTGTAGAGCTTCAGAAACTTGCACAGTGCCTAACATCTTCCACACGCACAGGAAACTTATCAGATCTACTGTGTGTGTGTGTGTGTTTGGGGGCGTGCCCTTGTATATAGATTACCCTGACTGTTTCCCTGTGAACAGCGTGTGGGCAGCGTGTCTCAGGTCATTATCAGTGAATGAAGTGTGGCAGAAAATCTCTCCTTAGATTCATATGGATTACATAACCTGAGAATATTTATTTTTGATTAAGATCACTACATTTAAAAGTAGACACTTTAAGCGTCCTATGTATATATATATATATATATGTGTGTGTGTGTGTGTGTTTCGATAAGATTTTCGGGGAGACTGAGACAGCAGAAAGCGCATCCTGTTTATTTTCTTTATTTTACAAAAGCACAATGTTTTATTGATATGTGAGTGTACATTAACAAATAAAGACATAAATCGATGCATTACACGTATGTGTATGGTTAGAAATAATGGAACATTTTAAGTTATTTTGACGGTTACCATAAAAAATGCAAGTAGTCTCACCGCCAAAAGAGCTGACCCCATGGTGCTGGTGAACAGGAATGCTGGTAATCCTGCTGGTATAATTGCTGGTCAGGCTGGTGACTAGCTGGTGACCATTATAGCTGGTCAAGCTGGTGACCAGCTATAATGGTCTATGCTGTTTATTTTTTTATTGTTTTAAGTGATTTCCATTGATTACTTTTTTTTAAGCGCATTTATACAAAAGGTTTGTGTTGTGTTTTTAGACAACCCACAGATATGTAATAAATGTAAAATAATGTATTTACATGTTTTTGATAAATGGATTATTTTTGTCTCTTGTATGTGAATGCATTTAAAGATAACAGTACACGGTCCATGTATTTACATCACACATTATTTTCAGTACTAGCTATTAAAAAACAAGATAATGAGCTAAAATGGTAACCAATTTTAACTACCAAAACCTTGCTGGTGGACCAGCATATAAATCATGCTGGCCTATGCTGGATTTTTCAGCAGACATGCTGGTCTTCCATAAGTTCTGCTGGTTCACCAGCTAAACCAGCACCAGAACAGCAAGACCAATGCTGGTGGTATTTTCATCAAAATAAGTGGTAAGTTTCATCAGCATAGATATGCTGGTCATCCATCAGTTATACTGGTTCACCAGCTAAACCAGGATCAGACCAGCACTAACCAGTATTAACCATCATAAACAAGCATATAAATCATGCTGGTCTATGCTGGATTTTTCAGCAAGGCTGTAAATTAACCCTACCGATTTACTTCCGGAAGTTCCTTACGTTAAGCATATCAGATACAATGGCAGATTTTCTCCAAAAATCTAGCTAAAACGTATAACTCCAATAGGGGCTCATTTATTGGTTATACACAGGTGGACTCAAACCACCTCGACAAAATCCAAGTTTTGTCCTACTCTCTGAAATTCAAAGATTAAATTACTTACTGAATTGAATTTAGTCAATCCTGGTTCTGTCCTGGTACTGGAACTCAATTCTGTGTTTCAGATTAAATAAAGCTTCCAGGGTGCCATGCACTACAACTCCCTGGACTCTCCCTTCATCTCAATCACAGGCTCCCATCAAAGATTGTGGTCTCGAAACAAGACAAGAGAGGTTCTGGATATGCAAAAGCAAAAAGGTTTATATCTGCGTTAGACGTCTCCTGTTACAAACACTCACACAACGTCTGTAAGAGAGAGGCACATTTCTTTATTTAGTTATGCGCACACACACGGACATACACACACACACGATAGTTTCTAGGTGTCAGGGGATACCACCAGAGGGCGCCAAAGCGCCCACGGACTCCATTTTGTGTGTTTGTTTTCATTTGTAGTTTTGGAGAACTTCAAACCCCTGAATGCACCTCAGTCAGGTGATGTGGCGCACACCTGAACTGAGGTTGCTAATTAGTKTGATTATAAATGTTCCTCAGTTCTGTCTTGTCCTGGTCTTGAATCTGTTCGTGTAGGGTTACTGTTTGTCTGGTATGTTATCACTAGCTTTATGTTCTTCCTGCTTCTGTGTTCTTCCTGCTTCTGTGTTCTTCCTAGCTCTGTGTTCTCCTGACTTTGTGTTCCAACCTCTGTGTTCTTCCAAGCTCTGTGTTCTTCCTAACTCTGTGTTCTTCCTGACTCTGTGTTCTTCCAAGCTCTGTGTTGTTTAGCTCCATGTCTCCTAGTCTGTCTGTCTCTGTTTGTCTGTAATGTTTATAGTTAGTTTATCCTGGTTTCTGTTCCTTTTAGTTCCCTGTTTTTGTTACCAATAAAGTCTTTTGTGTTACTTTCACCTCTGCTTTCGTGTCACTCTTTGACCGGCAAGCAGTAACCGTGACACAATGCAAGACCTAAAAAGTATTATAGCAGAGGAGATTCCCTGGGAAAATTTTTTGGGGGGGGG
>QMIH01002832.1:33709-52383 GCA_003987875.1 Clarias batrachus
CTCTGTGTTGTTTAGCTCCATGTCTCCTAGTCTGTCTGTCTCTGTCTGTCTGTAATGTTTATAGTTAGTTTATCCTGGTTTCTGTTCCTTTTAGTTCCCTGTTTTTGTTACCAATAAAGTCTTTTGTGTTACTTTCACCTCTGCTTTCGTGTCACTCTTTGTCCGGCAAGCAGTAACCGTGACACTAGGATAGTGATTGGAAAAGGCAGTCCTTGGAAAGGCAGGTGGCTTGGCACTTAATGATTATACACAAATGTGCTTTTGTCTTTATGTCTATAAGTCTCAGTTAATCGACAAGACAAAGAAAATTTGTTTTCATTAAAAATTAAAAACTCATGCAGAGTTTAAGGCACATAGTATCAAGATTTGAAATTTTTCCATAGCACCTTTTAACATAGTTGTTTCACCTATATGGAAATTTGTGAGTGTTTGGAACAAACAGTATTGGATTTATCAGCACCCACTATTGTACAGCTGTGCATACACACCTGTGATAAATGTTGACTTCCTCAGGTGTTTGGGAAGTTCTTACTCTGTAATTTAGACTTTCTTCTACAAACGCTTTGATAAGAGATACCGCTGGTGCTTCCAGACTTCCTCTACTTCAAAACAATGCAACCCACTGTGTTCCTGAGGACATTAATGGCTTTAGGGATGGTTTTATATCCAGGCTCAGGTCTTGGTCTGTAAACAATTAGATGACACAAGTATGCACCTTTTTATGTCATCTTCAATTAACTGGATTAACCACAGGTGGACTCCAGTCACAGTCTAGTCAAACTGTGATTTTAACCTAATTTGAACAATTTTTGCCAAGCGTATAAAACATAGTAATCTTTTTTTTTTTTATAAACAATGTGGCAGGAAAAGAATGTCACTTTTCATCATGAATTACTGTGTGTGGCTTAATAGAGAAAAAAAAATTAAACCAAACTTTATTTGAACCTATAGTACAAGAATGTGTGCAAAAAGTTAACAATTGGGTACTAAGGGCATCACATTCTGGCAGCATGGTGGCTTGGAGATTAAATTGTTGCCTTGCCTACAAGGTCCTGGGTTTCAGGGGTTGTGCAGGTTCTCCACATGCTTGGTTAGTTTCTTCAACAAGGTTTAAAGATATGTTGGGTTAATGAGCATTTCACCCAGTGTATAGCCAGTAAGAGTCAACAAAGCCACAAAAGAAAGGTGTGGTTGTCTTATGATAAGTTTATATTCCTAAACGCTTTTATTATATCAAATTATAAAATTAATTAACTAAACAATGTGTGATATATTTTTGTGTTTTTATTTTCAGGGTGCAAGGCTAATTTGGCTGACATTGTGTTCCTTGTTGATGGCTCTAGTAGTATTGGTGATGCAGACTTCCTGAAGGTGAAGAAGTTTATACACGATTTCATAGTGACTTTTGATGTCACACCTAATAAAGTCAAAGTAGGAATCGTACAGTTTAGTAATAACCCCCAAGATGAAGTCCAATTGGGGAAATATGCAGACAAAAATGACCTGCTGGAGAAGGTCGACAACCTTAGCCAGCTAGGAGGAGGCACTGAAACTGGAAAAACTCTCCAATTTATCGGAGACAATTACTTCACAAATTCAAGTGGTAGTCGAATCAGTCAGAGTGTGCCACAGATTGCTGTGGTGATCACAGATGGTGGCTCTGCTGATGAGATGAAGAGTCCAGCCACGGAGCTACGGAGAAAGGGGGTGTTAATCTTCACCATTGGGGTTGGTAAAGATAGCATTACAGAGCTAGAGTCCATAGCTAACAAACCATATCAGCATTTTGTACTGAGTTTCAAAGATTACGAGGAGCTGGTAAAAGCCACGAGTACCACAGCAGACAAAGTGTGTATTTCTGTGGAGGCCCAACAGCAAGGTAATGATTCAACGATTAGAAATAAACTTTATTCATCATCAACTTTAACAGCACATTATAATATTGCAGTGAACCACTACTGAAACCAGTTCTTTTTCTGTTATACCGTTATTGTTTTAGCTTTAGCTCCAAAGTCCAAAGACGTGCTTGTGTTGGTGGACAGCTCAGTTGAACAGACCCAAAAGGTGTCACAGTTCCTGAATCGCCTAGCCAGTCAACTTAACGTGGGGAGTTCATCCAATCAGATGGCTTTGGCACAGTTTAGTGAAAATGTTTCAGTGGAATTTCGTTTTGATGCTTACAAAAGTAAAAGTCAAGCACTTGCACTTATTCGAAAATTTCAGCTCCGAGGCACCGGACAGCGCAAACTTGGGAAGGCGATGGATTATGTGCGCACTCACCTCCTCACCCCGGAAGCAGGCAGCCGAATTGCAGAGGGAAATAAGCAGTATCTGCTGATCGTGAGCAAAGGAGAATCACATGATGATGTACACAAAGCACTTCGTACATTAAAAGATGAGGAAGTGACTGTTGTCAATGTTGACTTCACCAAAGAACTAATCCTCAAATCACCTGGTCTACCTGGTTCTGCTCCCGCAGTTGGGGTACCTAGCTTGAAAGGAGTTTCTTTTGTACATGATGCAAGCAACAAAAATGCTGTAGAATTAACACAAGATGTGAAGACTATCATTGAAACTAAGGAAATAGTGCAAGTAACTGGAGGTCAGATTGTCTTTGTTTTCAGTCACATGTCAAAATTATTATCAGAAATAACATGCATTGTTCACAACTAATTTTTAAATCCTTTACAATTAATTAGATTTTTTTTTTTCACAGACTGCAAGTCAGCTCCGGTGGCAGATATAGTGTTTATTGTGGACGTGTCAGACAGCATTGGAATTTCAAACTTCAGACTGGTTCGGAACTTTCTTCACCGCATGATTAATGGCCTGGAGATAAGTTCTGATGGAGTGCGGGTTGGAATGGTGTTATACAGTGACACACCCACAGCTGACTATTACCTAAACACTTTTGATAACAAAGACGACATCCTGCAGTACATTAAACTTTTACCCTTTAAGGGTGGGGAATCCAAAACGAGCAAGGCGCTGAAGTTTGCCAGAGAGAAACTTTTCACCAATGAAATGGGCAGCCGACGTGATGTAGGAGTACAGCAGATTGCTGTGGTCATAACTGAAGGGGACTCCCTGGATAATGTCACAATACATGCAACAGAGCTACGGCGAAGTGGAGTTCAGGTCTATGCCTTGGGAGTCACGAAAGATAATGTAGAGCGGCTGAAAGAGATTGCATCTTATCCTCCTGCGAGGTTTATTTTCAGTGTGGAAAGCTTTGCTAAGATTAATACAATGGAAAAAATTCTAAGGAAGACCCTATGTAACAATGTTGTCCGTTCAGCAGTTGGCAAGTCTGTTAGATACACTTTAAAGCAAGGTAAGGTATTACACATTCACCCTGATAAATCATAACAACTAGTGCAAAACACTTTATTCACAACTGAGAAAGCTCAGATTCTGTTTACATTGGTGTTTACCTAAATACATTCCAGTGCTTCAGCTTAGGAAAATATGGATGCACCCAGAATAAGATTGTGCTTGTATGGCTAGTTTTTGTCACAATGTCACATCAGCATATTACGAAATCAAGGTTATCAATTCGAAAATTTTTCACTGAATAATTGTTTAATACTGGTAACAAGCACTTGCAACATGCAAGAGTCGATCTTAGTCGATTTTTATTCCATTATCAAAAGTGTTAAGTTTTTTCTCCTGTGATAATTAGTTTGTTTGTTTGTTTGTTTGAACAACTATGACATTAAGTATATTATAATTTTTAGGATGTGTCCAGACAGAAGAAGCAGACATCTATTTCCTAATTGACCATTCTGGAAGTATTTATCCATCAGACTTTCAGGACATGAAAATGTTAATTCTTGAGTTTTTGCTCATGTTTAGTATTGGACCAAAACAGGTCCGTGTGGGGGTGGTGAAATTTGCCAGTGACCCCACACTAGAGTTTCAAGTGGATGAATATAATGACAGAGCCTCTCTTGAAAGGGCTGTGGACAGCATTCAGCAGATAGGTGGAGGCACACAGACAGGAGACGCTCTGTCCTTCATGATCAACCTCTTTAAGGAGGCTGAAAAGACTCGTGGCACTAAGGTTCAAGAGATTCTTATTGTCATTACTGGTGGAAAATCCCAGGATGAAGTGAAAGAGCCAGCAGCAAAGCTGAGAGCACAGGGGGTGACCATCTACGCCATTGGAGTGAAAAACGCAAATCAACCAGAGCTCCTTGAGATAGCAGCTGATCCAAAAAGGATGTATTTTGTCACCAACTGTGATGCACTTAAACCCTTCAAGAAAGAAATTGTTACTGATATTTGTTTACATGCGGGTAAGGATTTCAAATGTACATTTAATTAGAGTTGAATAAAAATATACATAATAAATTCTTATATTTAATAGATGCATTGACTATCAAGTATTTCTCTTTTTCGTAGCCTGCAAGAACATGTTGGCAGATGTCATCTTTTTGATTGATGGTTCAGGCAGCATTGACCCTAAAGACTTCTCAAAGATGAAGAAATTCACGAATACCATAATTTCAAACTCTGTAATCGGCAAGGATAGTGTACAGGTCGGAGTAGTGCAATTTAGCTCAGACTCAAACGCTGAATTTTCCCTTAACAAATTTTACAACAAAAAAGAAATGCAGCAGGCCATTAACGATATGGAGCAACAGGGTGGTGGGACTATGACTGGCCATGCACTCCGATTTGTGACAGAGTACTTTGATCCACAACAAGGGGGTCGTCCCAGCACTCCGCAGATTCTCATTGTGATCACGGATGGTGAATCTCAGGATGCTGTTGCTCAGCCTGCACAAACCCTCAGAGACAAGGGCATTGCAATATACTCCATAGGAGTACTTAATGCCAACACCAAACAACTGCAAGAGATCAGCGGAACCCGGGACAAAGTTTATCTGGAAAGAGATTTCGATGCATTGGACTCCTTATATAAAGATATCTTGCTTAAGATTTGCACTTCTGTTGATGGTGAGCCATACTTTTTACACAGCAATTTTGCACCATGCTAGTGACACACAATTAACATAATTTCACAAGTGCTATTTAAATTGTGCAACCAATTAATACATTTTCATTTTAGGAAAAAAGGTGTCTTAATAGTTATTTAGTATTTTAGAAATTGTAGAATAAGAAAGAGAAATAGGGCCCTAAATAGAACTTTTTTTCTGACATTGTGAATGTACACTCAATATCTTTAAAATTAAAGATTTTAAAGTCAGAGCCTATTGTTGTGGAGCTTCCCCTTGCGCTTTTTTTATAAAACATTATTTTGTCTTCTTTGTCTTCTATAGGTCTAGATATACTTTATATAATGAATAACTAGATATATTATCCAAGTTTTCCTTTAATATGACAGATATATTAAAATGTTATACTCATCATTTGACCCTGTTTTTCATGATTCTTTTTTTTTTAGATTGCCAGAAATCACAGGTAGCAGATGTTGTCTTTTTAGTGGATGATTCCATAAGAATTACAGATCTTGGCTTTGACAGTATGAAGTTCTTTATGAACTCAGTGGTAAACACCACACACATTGGAAAAGACAATATCCATTTATGTACTATTCTTTACTCTGACACACCTAAGATCAAATTTCCCCTTAATCGCCACTACAGTAAACAAGAACTGCGGGATGCTATAAATGATCTAAAGCATGAGGGTGGAAACACATACACAGCCAGGGCACTACATTACTCGCTGGAATACTTTAGTGAAGCCAAGGGTGGGAGAGGGACAAAAGGTGTCCCACAGATGCTGTTTGTCATCACTGATGGCGAGGCGACAGATCGACTCTATTTATCTGAGCCTGCTGATAAACTTCAAAAACTTGGTGTTAATGTTTATGGCATTGGCGTGGCTGGTGCAAAAACAGATGAGCTAGAGATCATAACCAAAGACAAAAGCAAGGTTTTCCATGTTGATGACTTTGAAGCTTTAAAGACCCTGCAAAAAAACATATCCAGTGTGATCTGCAACAACACAAAACCAGGTAACTGCATGACAATAGAATACTATCTCTGAAAAATAAGACTTTACATGTCAAGGTTTTTTTTAAACCGTAGTTAAGTACAGTATATATAGGTAATATTTCTTTAACCCATTTCAAATGAATCAGATCCTCCAGATAAGTTGGTTAAGTTCTCCAGTGTTAAATTTGTCATTATTTTATATCATATAGAGTACTACATTCTAATAACATCTTACATAACCTCTGATTTCAGTCTGACTTCACTGTTTTTCAGAGTGTCAGAAACAGGCAGCTGATTTGGTCATTTTGATTGACGGGTCTGAAAGCATTAAAGCGATGTCATGGAAGACCATGATAAGTTTTATGCTTAGCCTCATTCACAATCTTCGCATCAAACAAGACCTCTTTAGAGTTGGTGTAGCCCAGTTTAGTACACACTACAAAAAGGAATTTTACTTAAAGGAATATAATAATGACATGGATGTAAAGGAGGCCATTGAGGACATTAAGCAAATGAAAGAAGGGACGAAAATTGGATATGCTCTAAAACAAGTGAAGGAGTTCTTCAAAGCCAGCCGAGGGAGCCGCATTCAAGATGGAATTTCACAGAATCTGTTGTTGATCACTGATGGAGAATCACATGATGATGTCAAGGGCCCAGCTGATGAATTGAGGGCCATGGGGATTGCAATGTTTGTGATTGGAATAGGTGAAATCTCATGGTCACAGATCAACTACATTGCTGCATCACCTGCCAGAGTGTTTTATGTGGACAGTTTTGCTCACCTCAAATTGAACAGAATAACACAGCTGGTGGTCGATAGCATTTGCACTCCCGATCCAGAAGAACAAAAGAGTGAGTACAGAAGGCAATGTTAATTTTCCTGAATTTGAAGGTGCTGGTACTTGAGTATCATAACCTTTCTTGGTTGATTATTAAACACATATTTCCAATTAACACATTATTTGCTTCTTTTTACAGGTTGCACTGTAGATATTGGTATTGGATTTGATATATCCCGTGGTAGCTCACATTCACTCTTTAGTGGCCAGTATAGTCTGCAGACCTACCTTCCTGAGATTATCAGATATATCTCCACTGTGAACAACTTGTGCTGTCTACCTGAGCAGACAGTTCTGCAAACCAACATTGGGTTCCGCCTTGTTGCTAGCGATGGCAAGATACTGCATGACATTAACTTTGAGGCCTACAGTGAAGCTGCAGTCAAGAAAGTGATGGATTATAATAAGACTCAACCTCTGGCTTTTAACACCCATCTGCTACAATCTTTTCAGGATAAATTTGCTTCATCCAAAGCTGGTGTTAAAGTAAGAAATACTATCATTGTTAGTGCATGAACTGAGAAATATGTAGACTTTTATAGTGAGCTTTATTTCATTTCTATTTTTATTCTTATTCTGTACATTTTGTAAATAAGTGTTTCTTTATTTTAAATATCTTATTTCTTTTTTGTTGTAATATTGTAGGTCAATAGCAGTCGTATAAGCATTTCACTTCATATCATACGGTGTATGACTGTGTATGTGACAAATAAAATTTGAATTTGATTTATATTTGGAAAACTTAGCAGGTAAATGCTGTATTCCAAAATTGGAAAATAGTAGCATTACTAATATTTACATTTTAAAATAAAAAATTAGCCTGATAAAAAGCCAAATGCTTAAACTGCCCTTGTTGATGTGCTCAGGTATTGATCATTTTCACTGATGGCCTGGATGTATCAGTACAAAACCTCATTGTTGCCTCAGAAAATCTTAAGAAAAGTGGTAAGGAGGTAATAATTAAATTGTGTGTGTGTGTGTCATAGGAAAGTCTTTGCTTATAAGGTAGAGGATATACTGTAGACTATATCCCTATTTTTCGCCTTTATCGGTGACATAAAATGCAATACAATAAGTGTTTATTGTTGTGCCTATTCTTAGTGTTCCTTAATTTATTGTATTTGTATGCCAGGTGTTCATGCACTGATTTCAGTCGCTCTGGAAGGAGTCAAAAGCACCACAGACCTACAAAAGCTGGAATATGGAAGAGGATTTGGCTACAATGAGCCTCTTATGATTGGAATGCAAAATGTGGCCAGTTCTCTGCAGAAGCAGATTGTGAGTGAAAGCATGTAACCAATAATAAATGCTAATGTACAAATCAGGATAAAGTTTTGCCTTTTAATATCACAATATCATCTTAAAAATCAAAAGAATTTTATGATTTCATTACAACATATGATAAAAACTGTCTGTAATATTATGGCAATTACTGGATACTATAAAATAACATGATAAAATTAGGGGCTAAATCATACCTGTCATGAAACATCTTCTTTAAATGGACAGCTTTATTTGAGTTTACAGTCCTCTATGCTGCATTTAAGTAGATAAGTGCCAAATTCTCTTCTTTTCCAATACTTTCAAGGATTCTGTGACCTCACGAGACTGCTGTAATGTGACGTGTAAATGCACTGGTCATGAAGGGGTGCGAGGACCTCAAGGACCACCAGGGACAAAGGTATCACATAATATCATAAATGATCATATAGTGTACAGTCTGGTATAAGACAGAATGGACACTGAGTGATAACACTGGGATTTTTAACTCTTACCTTTTGACAGGGATCTCCTGGACGGCAAGGGCATCCTGGATTTCCAGGAGAAGAAGGAGAAGCTGTATGACTGATTATTGCCGTATTATTGCCGTATTTTATATGTATCTTCTCAACATACACTGTTCACACTGAACTCATTGTGTTGTTGCAGGGAGAGAGTGGGCCAACAGGTTTAAATGGGAAACGAGGACATCCAGGTTGTCAGGGAAGAAGAGGTATAAAGGTAGGAGTGGTTCACCTCAGTACGTACAACATATTACAAATAAACCAAAGTCATAACTGCTTTTTACTTGAAATCCTTGTCTTAAAAATTTCTACAGGGTGGCAGAGGCTATGGGGGTGATAGAGTAAGTACTGAAAAAAGCCATGCATGAGTGTTGCCAATAAGCTAACAAACATTAAGGTTTACAATCAGTTTACACTCTGACTGTAGTCTTATAATGCTTTTTATCACTAATGCTTGACCATTTTATCTCAGTTAGCATAGCTATGAAATAAATGTTTTTTGAATTTAAATATCCAATGATGTACTTGTTTTACGACGTACTGTACTTGCAGAGGCTAAATTACATCATGGCTAACATTATGTTTTACTTAGCATTGTTAAGTTTTTAATGGTATTCTATTAGCATTTGCTGCTTTTTATTGGTAAATTACTTCTTCAAAGCTTAAATTAGGCAGATTTTTTTGCAATCAAATGTTTTTGAATTGCAGCTGTTTTATCTTATATGATAAATGACCAAATACACCAGTGTAAGAACATGCGCAGGGAGCTCAGTCACTCGCCAGACAGCACAGATAGCAGAGTGATGACTACAATTTATGACAATGTAGGGAGACTCTAGATCAGAGACAGACATGTTTAATTCAGTATGTAAACAAGTCCTCTATAGCAAACAATTTTCAAGAAGAACTGATTAGCATTTATAAACTGATGCTGTTGTCACTAATACAAATGAGTTAACGTAGGTATGTATTAAAAAAATACAACATTTTTTCATATGTTTTTTTTGTAATATGAACAATATATATAATATGAAAAATGGCATCCTGGACATTATAGCTGCCTTTATGTTAGCCATCTTGCTGTTTAGACAAGATTGCCTCGTGTGATGATAGCTTGATATAAAATAATAAAATTGTGCTCCACTGTTTTTGAACTTGAAATCCTTGTGAGTGAATATACAGTGTATCTAAAAAAAAAAAAGGTCACACAAAAGTTAATTAGGGCCCAAGTACTATAAGGACCCTCTTATAAGGAGGCTGGTTATTTTGGGTCGTTCGCAAAAACGCACCCAATGGATTTTGATTTACTCCTCCTAGGGAATTTATACGATTGTCACCAAATCGGGCCGATATGATCTACAGCCATTGAGGATGCAAAATTACGGAGGGATTTTTGATATCTCAAGCGGGCCAGCCGTGATATTGTCTTAAACTTACCCCGAAAAATGATTAATAACTTTCTGCGTGGTATTATATTGAGTGACATTATAGTGACACCTTCAGTGACATCACGTTCAGTGACATCACATTCAGGAACATCATAGTGTGACGCAACTCCTGATTCACGACGCACACACTAACACACTCAACAAATATTTAGGGCCCAAACTGACATTAACCCTGTATAGTGTGTGATGTAGGTTGTGCGGTGCAACCGAGTGACGATGGCTTTTTCGAGGTCTTAATACACTTAAATAACACAGGTTGTGCGGTGCGCCTGGGGTGGCGATGGCACAGGGTGCTTGGGCCTGTCATCGTTGCTTGCAACTATATTTTTCTTTTGTAGTTTAAAAGTGAAATTCCTATACTAGATTAATTACATGTAAAGTTTTTTTTTATTATTTGGATTGTTGATGAGGTGTTATTGAAGACCAGATTGCTTTAATAAGTAGCCTTAAGTCTATCTGTGTTGTTGGGTTGTGTGTTTCTCATCTTACTTTTGCCAATCTCACATAGATTCTATATGGGGTTTGGGTGAGGTGACTTGCCAAATTAACACAGTAATATCATTGTCAGTAGACAAGTTAGTGTAGTTTAGGCACTGTGGGCAGATGCTAAATCCTGATGGAAAAGAAAATTGCCATCTGCATAAAGCTCATAAGCAGATGAAACCATGAAGTGCCAGAACGTGAGCCTCAAGACTGCCTCTAATTCCTGGAACAGATTCTTAAAAGCCAGCTGGTGGATTGGAATTGGTTGAAGTACTAAGATGTGCAGCAGCCAATCAGAAGAGTGAAATGATGGGATTGGTTGACATAATGGAACATGAACCAACAAATCAGGAGCAGTAAGCAATGGCTGGAACCACTAAGAAACCTGAAATAAGAGAAAAGGGAAACAGACAAAAAAAAACAACCACCCTATGTAACACCAACCTAGAGGTAATAAAAGCATGAACTAATTTTTTTGCATCGTTTAGTTTACCCATTATCATGGCAATATTAATGAGATTAAAGAACCCTATCCTGGTAATATTATCTACATGCAGTTCAAATGAAAGACTGCAATCTATAATGACACTAAGGTCACACTTGAGAACATGCAGAGTCACCATAGTAACCATTTAAATCTACAAACTGATAACCATCAGTCAATTAGGATCTGAGCCAGGAGAGGGCTGTTCCCTTAATTCCGACTACATTTTCTTATCTGTAAATGAGAACACTGATCAATGGTGTCAAAAGCTACACTGAGGTCAAATAACACAAGCTAAGAGATGCAACCAGATTAGAGGCCAATAGGAGGTCATTTACTACTTTAACACAAGCCATCACTGTGATGAGGCCTAAATCCTGACTAATTAATACAGTTTGTGTAATCTGTATGTACTGTAGATGAACATAGCTGCTGTGCTACTACCTCTTCCACAATCTTACAGAAGATTTTGGAACATACCCAGACGAAGAAATAATTATTTTCAACAGGGGTTCTGTTAGTGCTTGTACTACTGTATCTGCTTGAGAAGATATGTCAGTGGATCTAATACACAGGTTAATGTTTTTGCAGAAGAGATGAGTGAAATTAGTTCATTCTCTTCAAGGGGAATAACGTCTTCTAGGTTCTTATTTGTTATATGGTTAGTTTATCATCTGCATCAATTAAATTGTCTGGTTAATATTTACGATTTTATTATTGAAAAAGTTCATGAAGTCCTTACTACTGTATGTTGTTGTTGTGGAGATTTCATATGTTGTGGAGATTAAATTTTGCTATGGAGTTAAATAAAAATCTAGAACTAGCTTAATTTAATGCTACATACACAGGTTTCTATTAAACACAGTACATGTATATCAAACTCCTGATCCGTTATAGAGGATCAGGATCTCGAGGATGTAAGATGTAGATTTATTTAGTGTGCTCTGAATTTATGGTCTCTATTTTAATTAAATTATTAACACAGACTTTCTGGGTATTTCTAATGTTTGTTCAGCTTGGGGAACAGACACAGTCTCAACATGGTGAAACCTGAAAATTAACACATATTTTCTGTTATATCTAATAGGGTGAAAAAGGAGAACATGGTTTGGATGGAGTACCTGGAAATAAGGTAAAATGATATTTTTATTAAATATTAGTAAGTTTGGGTAGTATATTATTTTGTGTTAATATGTGTGAATAACAGTATTTGTGGAGGTTCATATATTTTTCTCTACCTTCTTTAGGGTGTGACTGGATTAGCAGGATACCCAGGAGAGCCAGGAGATCCAGGCAGCCTAGTAATAATTTTGCTCTATAATATATATTCAAATTATAATGTGTTCATACAGTACTCATTCACCACTCTCTTTACTGTGTAAAATTGTTTGTCAAATACTTTGATTTAATCATTCTGTTTGGTATTATCAATTTTAGTTTACTAAAGATATGTGTTGTGCTATAGGGCAAGAAAGGTGTCCACGGAAGTCCAGGTGTTCCAGGACAAAAAGGATTGAGGGGTGATCCAGTGAGTTGTATTATAATTATTGTTATTATTTCTATAATTATTATTATTGCTGAGGTTGGCAAATGTGCAGCATATTTACGCACTACTGTACACTTGTCTTAGTATACCTTTTGGTTAACAACATTTATAGAGTATTCCAGAATTGTCTGGAATTTCTGAGAACTTTACAGAACATACCAGAACCTTCCAGAGCATGTCTAAAATGCATCAAACCAATTAAAAGTTTTTTTTTTTTTTAGAATTTTCATGAATTTCTATAATTTTCTAGAAGATTTATAGCATTATAAATACTAAAAAATGTGAGCTCAACAGTTCATTGTCATTTCAGAGGTTGAATTGGATAGATAAATTAACAAGAGCTAGTGTTTGGCTAACTTCATTGTAGATGGCATCTAGAGGATGTAAGCATGTGCCAGAGGTGTATTTATAAAAAGCAAGAGCAAAGAAGTACTTTGTGGCTGATAAAATGCATAAGGTCTATAAGGCATATTTCTGCATTCCTGTTGAGGATCAAGATAAGGTGTGGGCACTCTGTAAGGTACGTGAACAGCTTTATTTATTTGGATAATGAATTATATATATATATATATATATATATATATATTTTTTTTTTTATGTATATATATTTTCTATCTTTTGCAGGTTGGTACAGAGGGGAAAAGAGGAATCCATTAAATTTGCAGTTCCACGGATTTGGCAGGCAGGAACCGACTGACCATTCAACCAACTGTTTTTTTTCTTGTATTGTCGACCCTTTTAAACCACAATGTGGGAAAAATGCACATCCTATCATACTGTATTTCCAGACATTCCATAATCTTGTCACCCCAGTGCCTCACAGCACAGAGCTCCCCATGCCTACTCCTTCAAAGGGAGGTCAGCTGTCTTCAGAAAAGAGCAGCAGTTGGATCAGTTGTTGATCCAGATTACAGAGATGCAGTAGAAGGGAGAAACCCATACTACCCCAACCAAAAGACCCAAACGACTTGGCGAGAGACCTGGGTCTCACAAAGTCCTAAGCCGAGATTTTGAAATTGAGACTCAAGAAGTGGAACTTGCTAGATGAAAGTATGCATTTAGCTGATCAGAGAAAGCGGCACAAATAAAGGAGATTATGGAGTGCAAGGAATATCCTACGAAGCGTAAAAGCAAGGAAATTGTTTTGCGCAATTTGATAATAAATATATATTTCATATTATAATTTTGGTCTTGTTATGACTTTGTGCAAGCCAGAAAGTTTCAGAAATATCATTGTCTTGATCACAAAAACAAAGTTTGAAGAAAATTTTACTCATTTTACTATCTTTCTAGGTGTAAGCTAAAGGAAATAACAATTACTATTCAAGGACAAAAAATTGTCTACATTGTGAATAATACAACTACATAATACTAGTCTTCTCCCTTTTTTTAATCAATTTCCCCCAGCCTTAAAATATATAAACTACAAAAAATATATAAATCAAAAATAGGTAGTAGCTAAAAAAGATTAAAAAAGAAAATAATAACATGAATCAACTAGGATTTCCTACAGTCAGATGCATCTCCTCTGATAGCACTGACAAGTTGTCCATTGATTTTCACATATCAGGTATTCCATTCACATAATGTTTATAGTACAGGAAAGACTGCAGTGGGCTCCGAGCCACTTCAGACGGGATTGTCATTCACTGACATATAGACCTTTTTAAAACATTTGCGTCATTCAAATGTCTCTCACATTTTAGCAACAGAACATAAAAACATGAAAAACATCTCTTTTCTCAAGAGGGAAGATGTTTATTGATGTTCAGCAGAAAAGGCAATTTTGTTTATCTCTGTTTATCTCTATTTACTTGTACAGTTAGACCAAGGAAGGTGTCAAAAAAAAAAAACATTAAGAAAGATACCTTAAAAAATAGAAAATGCACAGTAAAAAAAGAAAAGAAAAATTACATGGGCTGAAACTGTTAGTCAATTTTTGTGGCAGAATTAATTAAGGAGTTAGTGCACAGATGTACAGTGAAATTTTGGACATTTTCTTATTCCATTAATAGAAAATAGGTTTGATGATGAAGTTTTGTCACAGAGCAAAGTGGAATTTTCCTCTGAAATTCAGTTGCAATCTTTGTCACTTTTTGTTGCATTGATAGATGTTGGGGTTTATGGGGAAAAGTTTGAACACATTTTATTTTTCTATAAATCATTTTCTCTTATCATCTTCTCTTCTATTAAGGGTGTGTCAGGAACTGACAACAATTTACGAGGACCAAAGGGTGAGATTGGAAACCCAGGCCGACTGGTATGTCTGTGTTCCTCTAATAACTACTTATTGTTTGTTTCAGTTGCATAACTGTAAAGACTGTTCTGAATATTTCACTGTTTCAAGCCACTTAGGTTATAATAATATGGTAAAATGTGGTGTGTCCAATGACAGGTAATTTGATAAAGGTTTACAATAATGAATTAATTTAAAATGTAGATACATCAAGAGGTTGGCTGCCAGTATAGTGAGCATTATAATACTGGTCATTACATAATAATTTACTCCCACTGTTCTTCATTCACAGGGAGAGCCAGGGTCAGATGGAAGACCAGGCAGACCTGGAGATAAAGGAAGTCCTGTACGTCTCTTCAGACATTACAATGCATGTTGTAATGATCTTCAAATTAGTAATTTTGTTTTTTTTTGTTTTTGTTTTTTTTTGTTTTTCTAGAGTCAAAACGGAAGAAGAGGCATTGCTGGTTCAATAGTATGTTATATTTAGCATTAATCTACATAAATAAAAGAAAGCTTTTGTCTGTACATTGGTCAGAAGTCACTCTTTCAATGATACAGTATCTTTATGTTTCATGCATTGGAGGACCCGAAATGAGTCTTTGAAAATTGTATGTCTGTATGTCTGTCCTACCAGATTTTGTCACACAATCACAGAAAAATAGCTGGACAGAATTTAATTAATCTTTGGCAGGACTTTGATATTTGCCTGAAGTTAAACCTGTGGCATAAATCAAAATGTTTAGTCAAAGTGAATTTTGACCAGTAATGAGCCACATTACAAACCACATGTCAGGAAAAGATACGGCACATACATCAAACTGTGGGTGCATCTTAAAAAGATTGCTGGACAGAATTTAATGAAACTTTGGCAGTACTTAGGGATAAATTAAATCAAAAAGTTGAGAAAAAGCAATGTTATGAATGTTATGTGCCGGATTAAAAAATCTATTTTAAAATAAAACACTTGCTCAATGTAAACAAATAACAGCACCAATATATATTAATTAGCAATGATGAACTGGATTTTTAAAAAATAAGATTACTTAATATTTTCACTGCTGAAATAACAGCACTGAAGTGGTATAAGTTAATTTTAATGTGTTGGAGTCTTTTTAAAACAAAATTCAATCTTTATCTGATCTACTTTTTCAATTTCTCATCTGTGATTCATTCTTCGATTAATGAATGTATTTGGCTGACGACAAAAAGAAGTACAACTTAGCGTAAACAAGGTGTAAGATACTCAGCCTTACAAAATGTTATTTATTTGTATTAGTAAGTTAGGCAGAGAGTTCTGTCGTACAGGAAGACAGGCAGACATGTACATGGGCTTCAACCTGAAGAAATAATAATATCACTGATTACATTAAAACTGATCAGCTAATTTTTAGCCTTAACATTTTAACTATTTCTAAAAACTCTTGTCCTACCAATGACAGGTACTTACTTTAGTAGCAAAATAATTAAAAACCAAAGATTGTGGATAACTTCATAAATATAAAACCAGATTGAAACTGAGGTGTTGCAATTTTCATTGAGCTGTTTTCTTCTTTTCTTTAGGGAATCAATGGATCTCCAGGAAAACTTGGAATACTTGGAGCCCCTGGACCTTCAGGGCCACAGGTGCAATTTTCTTATTCTTTCATAAGGATGATTTGATACTTTAAATATAGTTTAAATTAACTTGCTGAGAGAATATTTTACAGGCCAATGTTCTGAAATGATACTCATTTAACCACCTAAGACTCAGACTCTAATAGCCTATAGTCAGGATTTCTTCCAATAACACCTGAATAACTGCTTAGGATAAGGAAAGTAGAATCTACCCACAGTGTCTAAATTCATTCCAGTGTAGATGGAGAAAGTGTGTACAAATAGTCAAACATAGCAATACACCTGGCATGTAAATCCAGGCTCTAAGGATTTATTAATCATAAATAATCATTTCCAGCAACTCTGTCAATTTTAATTATTTTTGTGATGGATTCATCATTCTCTTCTTGCCCAGGGGCAAAGTGGCCCTTCTGGTGCTGCAGGACAGAAGGGAATACCTGGTTTACCAGGACCTCTGGTATGCATCTAGTTCAAGACTCCATATTGTACAATACATTAATGTTTTTGAAGCAGTATGCTTTTAATAATGTAAATCACTTTCCACTAGGGACCACCTGGTGCGCAAGGAATCATAGGATCCAAGGGAAGTGTAGGACCCAGGGGGCAAAAGGTACGTTACTTCTCACTTCTAACTACGGCTTACGGCTTCTCTGCAGCACTTTGTCAATCAATGTACAAGACTGTGTTCTTATATAGGGTCAGTCTGGGGAACCTGGTAATAAAGGAGAAGCTGGGCCAGTAGGCTCCAGGGGCCTTCAAGTATGTATATTGCTATTTTGGTCTAAAACTAAAAACTAAAATTTTTTTTTTTTTTTTTTTGTACTCCATCTCGTTTTTTTGTTTGTTTTCTCTCTTTCTCTCTCTCAATCTCTCTGACTTATTTTCCTTCATCCTGCTTTCTTTGTTGTCCCTCCACACCAGGGAAACGATGGTCCAGATGGATATGGATTACCAGGACGTAAAGGACAGAAGGTTACACCACAGAGTCCCCATAGTACTCTATATTAGTAGAAACTGATTTCATTATGGCACAGCTTGAATTTTTAAACAAAATGCTCAGTTGCATTTTTTGACTATTTACAGGGGGATCTTGGTTTTCCAGGATATGCTGGACCTCAGGTACATTTTATTTAACAATATTTTTCAGCAGAACAGAAAATAAAATATTTGTATAGAACATTTATAGAGACTGAATTTGTTACAGGATTGTGAAACATTTTTGCCAAAAAAAATTGCATTCATTCAGCTTAAAGCAATAATTAATAACGTGACACACCAGTACTAGTGCAAACAAAGTAACAATATTATACATTCTATAGTTTGCCTCCTTTGTAGTACAACATTTTATCACCAGTGCCACTCATTTTGATTTGGAGAAATTATTTACACTTAATTACATTTTGTTGATGTATTTCCAAAATCATGCTTCAATGTCATACTGTATCCAGATAAAATGAAAAGAAAAAAATCAGTGTGCTGTCGAGGGGCATTTCTAGGATTTTCAGTTAAGGGGAGCTCAGCCTCCACTGATGTTTAACACATATTTGGCTTGTTCAGAATCAGCACTCAAATGAGTCTTCTGTCATGGCTTAGGGGTAAGGAGCGGACGCAGACGCAGGTTCCAAGTGTAACAAAGTTCTCTTTATTTAATCTTTTTTAGGCATAAACAGCGCAAACGTCTCGAAATAAAACGTTACTTGCGACTTCTCCCCRGCTGGGGTCTGCAGGTGGGAAAAAAGGAAATAAATAAACAAAAACAAAACAGGCTTATGAGCCAGCCAACTCGGYGAAGGTTCTTCGCCTCACCAACACAGCCACACCTGCAGACACCGCCTAGTCCTGGGGAGAGTGGAGAAGAAAGAGACGTTTCCAAACACATGCACGAAAGTGAACCGACAGGTTGCTACGGGTTCGGCCGGAATATATAGGGTTAGACACACGGGGTTACACAGGTGCTTTTCATTAGTGATTAAGTGCTGACAAAACATACGTAGACACACTAGGTGGGGGTAAAGAGTCGACTCAGTAATCCGGTGAGCCAGATCTTATTTCCCCGTGCTGTGGCGGCACAGATGTTACAGTACCCCCCCCCCCAGGACCGGCTTCCCGAGGGGGGTGCGAGCGCTCTCTCCGCGTCACCGGAGGGAGTCGGGGTCCACCGACCTGCTGGAATTGCCGGCGGTGGGGGCGGCCCGGGCGTCTCGGTGCTGGGCGATCCGGCCGTGTCTGATGGAAATCAGAAATGAGTTCTTGATGTAGAATGTCTCG
>QMIH01002833.1:0-34735 GCA_003987875.1 Clarias batrachus
ACAGGAATAGCACAGAGGGTACTTCATCACATTCTTTCTACCACAGGAATATCCTAGAAGGTACTTCTAGGATAGACAGGGATTAGGGATTATACATGACAGGCAGACAGACAGAGATTGTACATGATTGTCACATTCCCATTATTATAGGAGTAACCTAGAGGGCACTTCATCCCATTTATCTACCATTGGAGTACCCTAAAGGGCACTTCATCCCCTTCAGTTTACCGTAGCGAAAACCTAGAGGGTAATTCATCACAGAGGAGTAAACTTAAGGGCGTTTCATCTCAATTTATCTACCATGGGGTACCCTAGAGGGCACTTCATCATGTCTTCTCTTACACAAGGACACAACAGAGGGCACTTGATTACATTTTATCTACCACAGAGGCTCAACTCATGATTTAGAGTTGACTTTCATATCTTTTTTTTTCCAGTTTAAGGGCCCCTCAGAGGGCACTTCATCACATTTCATGTAATACACTGCCCCTCTGGATAGAACTTGCTCATGTTTCACATTTCCCCTTGTTTCGGATAATTGCTACAGGTGTAATGAACTCAAAATACCTTTGAAATAGAAAAGAAACTAAAACTCTTAGTGTGTGAGTAAGGAGTATTACCACTGAGTGTCTCAAGTTCATGTTTTTACATCTCTTTAATCCGCGTTCATTAGACAGACAAACGAGTTATATAGCCGAGGAATATCATGTGATCTTAGTTTATCCTCGTGTTGTTGCTGCATGCCTACAAGCCCCGTAGCGGTCTGACTGACAATGTCAGCGGGAAGCCGTTCTTTCATTCCTTCTGATAATCACAAACTCAAATAAAAGCCAAGACAAAAGGAATGTCACAGGCTAATGCTACATGTCAGAGCTAATTACTGGAGCCTCCCTTTCTCCACACCCACACACATACAGTGTGTACATACTGTATACAGGGACAAAGGGGTTTCACAAAGGTCAAATTATTAGACTATATAAAGCAAAAAAAAAAACAACTACGGAGATTCAGCTGAAGTGACTGCAATCGGGGTAAGAACTGTCCAACACACTACTAAAACCTGGAAACTGGACAGTGCTGAACCCTCAACTTCACAGACGAAATGTTGTCAGGATTGGGACTAAACAGCTGTGTGTCCATAAGAAAACCACTTGTTAGTGAGACTCGTCAGGAAAAAAGCATTCAGTTTGCTACGGAGCATAAAGACTGGACTTTGGAGCGATTGAAAAAGGTCATGTGACCTGATGAGTCCAGACCGAGCCTAATCCATAGCGAGGGGCGTGTCAGGGTGATCCTATATCATAGTGTCCACTGTACAAGCCTCTGGAGACAAGGTTATGATCTGGGGTCGCTTCAGTCGCTCAGGTCGAGACTCAGCAACGTTATGTGGAGATAAAATGAAGTCACATGACCACCTGAATGTACTAAATCACCAGGACAGCACCTCTATGGTGTGAAGGTATAGTTCTGGGAGCATGAGGAATCATTTTCTCACATGACCTGGCCATCACATTGTGCGCCGCAATCAAAGCTAAACCGCTTTTGGCCGAGCGGTTTATAAACGTGTGAACTGTGAAGTGTCTAAGAACCACACGAGTAAATTTCACCTGTGAATCACGTGTTATTTTACACTGTGTAAGGATCACAACGCATTCCTGTTAAATGATTTAGGAAAGTGTTTGTACAGTAGTTCAGCACTCATACACACACATGCACAAACACACACCGCAGCTTGCTTGCTGAATCATCTCCCGATGGGGAGCTCGATGGGGAATTTCCAGACGTAGACGTCCTACACTACACAGTGTTTCACCGATCGATAAGTCCATGACAAAATACATCGCTGGTCAGAGACTTACACAGATGTGGCACCTGTAGGTAACATGCTTAACCTGGATTTAATCCGCATCATAATCAGCATCAGGGTTTTGGATTCTCAGCTCATATTTTGCTGTAGGGGGTTTTCCTGCGTCTCTATTCTCTGACCTGGCATTCCTTAAGTGTGTGTAGTAACCTTCTACAAAAAAATGTGGAAATTGTATAATTTACAATAAAAACCTTATCTCCTTTGGTAAACACTACACACATCACCACCTTACAGTTATGAGATCATGAAATTGAGTCCTGATGACGTCCCAGCCAAGCGCAGAGAGCAAAATGGCCCTGTTCTGTATGTGGGAGGGGTTTACGCTTTCTCCCTCGTTAATCTCTAGCCAATCACAGGCATCCATCAATGGATTTATGCATGTGGAGGAAGGTGGATAGCTCTTCTGAATGTTGCACTCATGTTCAATGGATCCAGGGCACATCTTTATGATACTGGGCATGGACTGGGAATATGGTACGAAGCTGGAGAACACATGGAGTAACCTGAGGTCAGGATCAAGCCAGGAACCGTGGAGCTGTGAGGAGCAACACTTCCCACTAGAACTATTAGTTAATTGTTTGTTTAATTGGTTAATTAGTGACGTAGCAATATCTTATATTATATTTACTAAACTTCTCACCTGGTTGTTAGGGACGGCAACTACCATTGACCAGCCGATACAATATTTTCACAATGCCTAGGTGCTTCGATCTGTATCACAAGATTTTTCAAATATCCTGATTCAATACTAGGCGGCACGGTGGTGTAGTGGTTAGCACTGACCTTTACACCGCCAGGGTCCGGGTTCGATCCCCGGCCAGGCTCTACATTTTTTTTGGGGGGGGGAATTTCATTACAGTTAATAATAAACATTGCAAATTTAGCAGAACCTCAGCATAGAAATTTAATCCGTTCTGGAGGCGAATTCTTGAGGTGAAATTTCATATTGTGAAGCACATTTTCCATGGGAAATAATGTAAACGCAGATAATCCGTTCCAGGCACCCAAAAATATTACCAATATTACCATTTTCCAACACTATAATCATATTTCTGCTTATAAGAACAAACAAAACATTTAGAAACAAACAAGCCTCGAATGGCTCCTGGTCATACGCGCAATTTAGCTGGTGTTCGCTTCAAGTCGTTTGCCAAAAACGCTTTGTATGCCGAGGCATTCTTAAGGTGAAAATCAATAAGGTAGCGTATTGGTATGCTGAGGTTGCACTGTAATTCTCGCCTACTACATGTGTTGCTGTGTTTGTCTGTCAACATGGGAATAGTTTGGAGCATCCTACAGGTAGGATTATAAAGCAATAGCGTTGTTTTGACACCTCAAATGCAAATTAATGGATTAAAATTTTGTTTCAATTAATTAAGAAAGTCAGTTAAGGAATCAGTGTGGCATCCTCCATCTCTAGTGGTTGTTTTTTTCCCTCCGTTTGTGCCTGAGCTTGGTAGCTAGCCCTTAAAGCTCAGAGCATATATATATATACAGTATATATAATAGTCATATATACTGTAGGGCTCAGGATTGTGCAGTATAGAGAGACATATCCCTTTTTTTTCCAGCACAACCCAGGCAATATAATGAACTCAATTTTATTTAATTTAAACCAATTTAAAAAATGTAAAGGCAAAGAAATAGCACAGATACATAATCATGTGTTTTTATGTTTTTTTCTATGACCAAAATAATAATTATCATAATAATAATACACAAATTTTTAAAGGTTATACATTTTTTGCGACGTCATTCCCATCAAATTGACATGTTAAAACAGTAATGATAACTTTCGTTCTACCCGACATATCGGAAAACCCAAATGCACAGTCTGATGTCTGAAACACACACCGGCACAGCTTCCATAAAGGCACACACTATATATTTTTTAATCATCACTGACCTATGCTGTGTTGCCTGCACAGATCTGTGTCGCCTGGTTTGTAAGGGTTAAGTCATGACTTTTGTAATTAGTTAGAAATGTATAAGTATTCTGTCTCTCTCTCTCTCTTCCTGGATTGTAATGTTATTTCGGCTTTATGTTCACACAGTCATCTTTAGTCAGGATGGTGGTGACTCCGGTGTAGTCCGGCTCATGGGCATACATCCAGGATGAGATGCCATCACGGGGCACCACACACACACACACACACACACACACACACACACACACACACGCACACACACTTCTATTAACATCTTGGGGAAATTTTGAACGGCCTGGAGCAGCTGGAAGAAACCACAGAACACAGAGGAAACCCATGAGGACACGGAGAGAACATGGGAAACTCCTCACGGAGACGAACCTGAACTCGGCCACCGAACCCGGCACGGTGGCACTTGATGTTTTTAAAAAATATATTTTTATTTTGTAAAAATTTTCACTCAGATGAGTTTAATAGAATGAGTGTGAAGATGCTCTAGAGTGCGAATTAGAAGGTGAAAATGACTAATCCTATTATTTTACGATTAAAGATGAAACGACATCATCATGATCTAACCTCCATACTACTGTAATGACATACTAATGGTGTGTTGTGCAACCTGCAACACACAAACACACACACAAACACACACACACAAACACACACACAAACACACACACAAACACACACACAAACACACACACAAACACACACACAAACACACACACACACACACACACACAAACACACACACACACACACACACTTCACAATAGGAAAACAAGCAGAGCTAGTGGCAATCTGCGTAACTGGCCTGTAAGGCAGAGATGACATCTACAGTACACACACTAAACCATCACACACACACACACACACACACTTGATATAAATGATCAAGACCCAGCCCTGTAACACTCACCAGTGCTCATGGTGCTGCGCAAATTCCGTTTCCACTCCGGTTACAGTGTTGCAGCTGAGATCAAAGAGAGCATCACACACGGGCGCGCGCGCGCGCACACAAGGTCAGTCCAAGATGCGCACGGATCAGAGCAATCCGCGCGCGCTGCTGCGCTCTGGATCAGTCCGGGTCCTGCGGAACAGACCAGCGCAGTGAGTGTCTCAGAGAGGTGTGTGTGTGTGTGTGTAAGTGTGTGTGTGTGTGTGTGTGTGGACTGGGCGTGTGACAGCGCCGCTCCTGCATCAGCAGCAGCACTCCCCGGTCCTGAGCGCGCAACGGCGCATGGGAAACTGAGTACAGGCAGGTCTGTGGATGTGGAAACCCCTCCCGTGGCCAGTTTATTAGGGACACCTGACTGTCAAGTAGATCACACGCTCGCGCGCGCGCACACACACACAGCAGGAGAGAGAGAGAGAGAAAAGAGAGAGAGACGTAGAGAGGGAGTGATGATCGTGGAGAATCCTGGGCTTTAGGTGTTGTTTTGTCGCCCCCAAGAGGCGAGAGTGTGAAACAGCAGGAGAGCTGGTGGGGCAAATACTGAGCACAAGACCATAATCATCAGCAGCAGCAGCATCGTCATCAATATCATAGTCATCATCGTCAACATCGTCAACATTGCCTTTTTTTCTTTCTTCTTCATCTTTTTACTTAGCCCTCTTCTTAACCATAATCATTTCTCTTGCTATCAACATCATCACCATCATCATTGTAGTCATCATGATCTTTTCTTATTTTCATCAACGTCATCTTCATTAACATCCTTCTCCTTAACATCATCATTTTTATTGTCTTCACCATCATCATCATCATCACCAACACCATCATTGTAGTCATCATTGGCACCATGAGCTTTTTTTTCATTATCATCATCATCATCAGAATTCTTGCTATCATCCATATCATCATCGTCAGCATCATCATATTCACCATGATCTTTTCTTTATCATCATCATCATCTTTAACCATCATCATTTTTATTGTCAATAACATCATCACTCTCGTCCTTTTTTCTTTTCAGCATCATCCTTTCCATTTGTCATCATAATCTTTCACTATCCTTCTAAATTCTTTTCTTTTTCGCCATCATCATCGCCATCATCATCGCCATCATTGCTATCGTGATCTTTTCTTTCTACTTCATCATCATCTTAATATTATTATTATTATTATTCATCCTTCTTCTTAACCATAATTTTTATTGTCATCATCACCACCACCTTTTCTTCATCATCCTTTTCTCTTTTTCATTTTCATCATCACCATCATCATTGTAGTCATGATGTATCCTTTTTTTCATCTTCATCATATTCCCCCTTAAACATCATCATAATTTTTATTGTCATTATCATCATCATCGTTATTCTTCTTCTTTGTTCCTCTTTTGATCAACCTTTTGTTTATTCTTCCCTTAATCATCTTTATGCTTCTTCATTGTTCTAAATATAACCGAATAAATCTACCACTGTGAAAGTGTGTAAAACAGTAATAAGCCTGTAGAGCCAGTATAATGTGGATATGATGGAGTCTGAGATTTTTTTCTCGAGTTTATAGTTGAATTATAACATAATCACCTGTGTGACAGGAAACAGCACAGATGACTGATATCACATTTATTTACCCAATTGTCTGTGTGCATTTTATGGATTTATACTCATACGTACACAATAGATATGTTACAGTATTTACTGCGGTTGGTTTGTGCTACAAAAGTGAAATATATCGGAAAATAAATAGATCGGTTTATAAAAATGCGCGTGCAGGGGGCGGCTACGAGGCTACACAGTGACGTAATCTTTCAGCGACAGCCAAGTTACGGTCGCGGGGATGTTGCAGGAGTGCGTGCGCGTGCAAGGGGGGCGGCTACGAGGATACAACTTGACGTCATCTTTCAGCGACAGCCAAGTTACGGTGGCGGTGTTGTTGCAGGAGTGAGTGCGCGTGCCGAGGGTGTGTGTTATTAATACAGTGACAAGAAGAGGAAGAATCAGTGTGTGTGTGTGTGTGTGTGTGTGTGTGTGTGAGAGAGAGAGATGGAGCAGAGTGGAGAGGTGGAAGTGATTATTCCCGGCGAAGAGGAGAGGAATGTACCGCACTGTCCACATGGTGAGTGTATGAGAGAGAGACAGAAATAAAAAGAGAGAGAGAGATAGACAGAAAGGGAAAGATTTATACGATATGAAGAAAAACAGACAGAGAGAGAGAGAGGCAGACAGAAATAAAAAGAGAGAGAGAGAGGGAGACAGACAGAAAGAGAGACAGACAGAGAGAGAGAGAGGGAGACAGAAAGAGAGGGAGACAGACAGAAAGAGAGACAGACACAAAGAGAGAGGGAGACAGAAACGGAAAGATTTATATGATATGAAGAAAAACAGACAGAGAGAGAGGGAGACAGACAGAAAGAGAGAGAGAGAGACAGAAAGAGAAAGGGAAAGATTTATACGATATGAAGAAAAATAGACAGAGAGAGAGAGAGAGAGGCAGACAGAAATAAAAAGAGAGAGAGGCAGACAGACAGAAAGAGAGAGAGAGGGAGACAGACAGAAAGAGAGACAGAGAGGGAGACAGAAAGAGAGAGAGAGGGAGAGAGACAGAAAGAGACTTTTGACTGACTTTTACAATCCTTTATTTTACAAGTTTTGTTTTATAAGCTAGAAAAAAGGATTGCGTTTATAAATAATTGATTTAAAATAGATAAATAAATAAATAAGACATTTTTGACATTATAGTCCTTCTTTAAAAACACATATAGTTATTGTGCTTTTTTTTCAGTTAAAATAWGTGGCAAAGGTGATTTCATCATCTTCTACCGAGCACAAGGTCTCCTCACAGCACCATATGGTTTTAAACATGTTTATGTCTTTCATACTCTTGTAAAAATTAAAATCAATTAAAATTCTTGATTTAACAAGTCTGGAGAAGATCTTTTTGGGGTTGCAGTCTGTGCTTTGTGCCAGCTTATTTTTTCTGCTTATATGAATTGCCATTTTAGCTTGACCAATGGTAAAATTGATAAGCTGGCACTTTCTCCGGATGTATTTGAAACCAAGAATAAAAAGCTGATGAGTAAAATCTACATTCAGTGATAAAAAGATGTGTTTTAAAAGGTTAACTAAAGATAGCAACCTGGAGCAGTGTATAAAAGCATGGAAAGAGAGAGAGGGAGAGAGAGACAGAAAGAGAGAGAGGGAGAGAAAAAGAGAGACAGAAATGAAAAGAGACAGAGAGAGAGACAGAAAGAGATGGACAGAGAGAGAGAGAGCGACACCCTTTCAACCATGTGTGTAATGTACTTATGAATAGTGTAGCTACTTTCTTCTTTATGTAAATAATTGAACATTCTCCCTCCAAACCGCTCAGTTACAGTGTCTAAGAATTATTTAAAATAATCTGGTTAAAAGAAAATATAAAAATGTATAAATTTAACTGCTGCATACATTTTTAAAATATTACATTATAGTGTGTTATACAATCCATTTGAGAGATGTTAATATTCTGTATACTTCCTCTGACGTTATTGAGCTCTGGATGAAGAAAGAACCAGCTTTTTATAAGACCTAAAGTACAGTGTGATTCGTCATTAAAAACCCATTCAGTTCATGTTAACTGTGAACTATATTTAAGCAGTATTACACACGAGGTCATGCTGTGATGCGTTCGTCCTGAGTACTGAGGATATCAGAGCCGTGCTGATATTCAGCACAACCTCGAGTGTGATATTGCTTTTATACAACAGTTCCACAAACACCATTTATTAGCAGCAGATTAGGATTTGTGTCTTTTTATAACCAGTTATTTTGCTCCACTCTCATTTGTGTTGAAAATTACAGACACTAGCTATTGGATTTGTGTGTGTGTGTGTGTGTGTGTAGGCCCGACAGTGTTGTTTCAGGCCAAGTGGAGTGAAGAGAAGAGCAGAAAGAGGTTTTACGCCTGCTCTGCATGTCGAGACAGAAAAGACTGCAGCTTCTTTCAGTGGGAGAATGAAAAGGTAAAGGAGCTGACGTCTGCATGTTTTTATTTTAATCCAGGCTTTTTTATTTAATTTAATGTTCAGTACAAACCATAAATTACATTTTTTATACATTATAAATCAATAACATGATTATTATGGAATTTGTAGAAGCACAAGTTAAAACTAAATTAAATTAAACAACTAAACTTAATAAGATTAAATAATATTCATCTACAGTGACGATCAGGAAACAGAGATCCCTGTTGTAGAATTTTACTTAAATAAAAAATTAAATAATAAAATACAACAAAAAGAAAAACAAAATGATTTAAAAATAAAATGACAACACAGGCAAAACGTCTGATCTTATGCTGTTTTACTGTTTTGTGTTTTCTTCTTTCTTCTTTGTTTATTTGTTAAATTCTTACTATAATTCTGTCTTTTTCTTCCTATAAATGTTTATCGTCATACAAATTGCCAGATGTGATCGTGTCTCAAACTTGGGTTGTACATTTTGTTGTATTTTTATTATTAAACTTGTAGAATTTTACTTAAACAGGGATCTCGGTACCTGTTTCCTGATCGTCACTGTAGACGAATATTATTTCATCCTATTTAGTTTCATTGTTGTTGAACTGCTGATGCTTCAATGTTTCAGGTTTCAGAGGAACGCCTGCGTGCGAGAGAGGAGCAGAACCGGTTAAAGCGACCCGCGTTCAGCCATTCAGAATACTGCACAAGGTAAGAACATGGTACAGGTAACAAAACCACAATCCAGTTCCTAGTGTTGTATTTTAACAACTTTGAAATCGCAAGCATCTTTTTTAAAAAGAGAAGTGAAATTATCGGCACCGTTACATCATCCCTACACCTGACCCCTTCAGATAAACTGTGTAAGATCCAGACTCGGGTACTTGACCAGGGTACAGGTAGTACGGCTTTAGATCAGGATGTGAAGTGCTTCCTCTCTCTCCTGGGCCAGGTTCAGAGAGTTTGTCTCCCTGCCGCTGGATGAGAGGAGGTTCTGCGTGGACTGTCAGCTGCTGCTCCTTCCCTCCGAATGGAGCGCTCACGCCTCGCACCAGGCACTTTCTGATGACATCACAGTGGCACGTCTGAGGAGGCCCAGTCTACTACTACGCGCTTTGGAGAATAAGAAGAGCAACGCGCAGTACCTGTTCGCCGACCGCAGCTGCCATTTCCTTCTGGATGTTCTCTCCGGGTTAGGGTTCGAGAAGGTTCTCTGCATAGGAACGCCAAGGTGAGTTTAAACATTTACATTTACAAAAAAAAAATACTCAATACAAAACACCAACACATTAGCAGAATAGTATTAATAATTACTAAGTTAATGTTAAACTGCATTACTGAGCAATAAAATGCGTTTATATCAGGGTTGCCAGATCTCTAAATATTCAAGAAATCTGTTTTCTACTATATATCTTACTAACGTCTTATGCTGACCATTCTTCTCATCTGAACTGAACTGTTTTAGATTTTTTTTTTTTTTTTAATGAATGTACTACAATCATTTCTTCTTCTTTTGTTACAGACTGCCTTAGGTTACTTATGAAAATTTCTTATAAACTTACTTGCTTACAAACATAACTACAAACTCGCATTCATATTAACAAACTTGAAGCAAAACCAACACATGTGCTTTTATATTCATCAGGGTGGAGTCTTATTTATTTATTTATTTATTTCCCCCAGCTTTCATATTGAAAGTCACAAGTTTTAGTCCTGAAAAGTAACATCTGTAAGTCCACTGATGATGATGTCACTAACTCTACTTTAGTATAAGTTTTGAACTAGAAAATGAAATGTTATGTGATGAACCCAAAAACGTCTAAAACATTTCTACTCGACAAATCAAATTAGTGCACAGGAACTATCTGTTGTGTAAACACCGAAAAAATGTAAACACACTTACGAACTCACTTTCTTACTTAATAACGTACAAGCTAACTAACTTTTTTCTCTTTAACAAACTTACTTACTAAAAAATGACTAATAAAGTAATACTACTAATAAACTACTACTAAAACTTACCACAAGCTAATCTACTTATGACGAATGAATAAGCTAACCAGCATATTCAAACTAACTGAATTATGAACTTAAACTAACCTACATCTTACATTATAACATATTTACAAATAACCAACAAACTAATCTACTTGGGACATGATTACAAACTAACCTACTTACAACTTTCAAAGTAACTTTGAATACTAATCTATTTACAAACTAGCTTGCTTAGAAATGTATTTGTTTACAAACTAATTTATTAACAAACATACGTACAACCTAAACTACTTATGCCTTTCTAAATTAATCTACCTGAAGAATGACCTACTTACAACAAAACTACTTAAGAACTTACAAACTAACTTACTGAAAAATATACATAGATATAAAGGTACTTATAAATGTAATTATTCTGAACATATAAACTCACTTACAAATCCAACTTGTTTACACATAAATTACAAGCTTAAATTTATGAGCTTACAAATTAACCTATATATGAACGTTAACTAATCTACTTACAAACCAACAAGCTCACACACTAACTATCCTACCTGCAAACTAACTAAATTACTAACTAAGGCAAGGGCTATATGCAAATTTTCACATGCATGATGTCACCAAGATGATGATTGGCTAGTGACTGGCGAGTGTAAAAGCGTATGCCCCGCCCACCCAGATTTAATCTCTTGAACTTGCAGCAATGGTTTCTTCCCTGTTGTTCAATTTATTGATATTAATTGACATTGTCGCAAAGCAGCCTTACACAATCAAAAGAAGTGTGAAAGTTTGTATGAAATGTGAATGTGTATGAATCAAAATGATAAGATTGTTTATTTGTTGTTTATTTGCCGTCATTCCAAATGTGTAAATATTTGGTTCCAGCTTTATTCTCCCCGTCTGTGACTCCTTTAGTATCTGAAGTGCTTAATAACGATTTTGCAGATTAGCATGATTTCATCAAGTATTATTTACACAAACTATCATTTAATCCCAGATTACATGAGCTGATTAAGATCCGGAGCACAGAGGACAAGACAAACACCATGAAGAGTTTATTACTGGATATTGATTTCAGGTAAAAGTGCGTTTAATAAACATTTTGCCATTTGCACTAGTTAAATTTTAAAAGCTCGAGTTCAGAAGTGGATCATACCCATGGGCCTAGAATAGCATTAAAAATGACCTGTCCTGGTTATTATGTGTTTGTTTATTTTGTATTTGTAAATCACATGATCAACCTAGCAAGATTTTTGTTGCTGACACCAAATTAACGTAGGTGTAATACTTTTTGGTTTTGTTTAATACAACGGAATCTTGGCACACAAATTAATTTTGTTCTTGAATTGTAAATTAATTTTGCGATATGAAATTTCCCATAGGAAATAATGTAAATGCAGATAATCTGTTCTAGATACTCAAAAAATATAACAAATACTAAAAAAAAAAAAAGATGAAAAATGTGTGAAAGATCAGTTGCTGACTGGAAAAAAAAAAATTCGTAAAACTCGGATCACTAGGCTTTTCACTGACGCAAACAAGTTTTGAAACGGCTCCCGGACGTGCGCGCAACTTAGCCGGCGTTTGGTTTGGTGCAGTTTGTACGTTCAGCTGTCAAAAATGCCGCGTATGTCGAGGCAAATTGCTTGCAAAATTCGTAAGGGAGGGCGTTCTTCGTATACCGAGGTCCCACTCTAATTACCGTTCATATACTTTTAATACCATGTTCATTTGGTTAACTCATAATTAAAGTGTGGATGTAAATTAAAACACATCCACAAGGACAGCGTTCAATGCTATGTTTTTTTTTTTTTGTGCCATTAAAATGCATCATTTAGACTTTAGTTGAAAACGATTGATGATGATGTCGCAAGAAAGAACAGGTCTGTCTGCATTTGGGTATTCCCGCAGACTAGAGCGTTAGAGCCCGAGGTCACAGATCTTCATATGATCAGGAACGGGCTGTCGATCTCTGGCTTTGAAAAAGCGAAAAGCAGGAAAGAGCGGCTCGGTGAACTGGTGATGCGCCCTCTCGAACACGGACGTGCAGCTCGCCGAGAAATCCTGCAGCATCTTCATGGCGTCCGCATCGTAGAACGCCACACGGCCCTTCTGGAAGTTCACCAACACGCCCACCGTATCTGGCGCCGCCCGAGCGGACAAGGCCACGTGGCGGTCGTTGTGCCATGCCAGAAGACGCCCGTCCCGAAACTCCACACACCACGAGAGTCTGTTCCTGCCCAGTTTTGCACACTTGTCCTGCCCTTTCCTGTTCACGCTGCCGTAAGCCACGCCCACAGCCCAGGAAGCGCAGCAGTGAACATCCACTTCCCAGTAACGCTGACCCGAGGTTATCGCAGGCGAACCCAGGGCACAGCAGACCTGATCGAACTGCAGAGGCTGGCTAGGAGCCGGGCCGTCGTCAGGGGAGACGGAAAAGCCCCGCCCACTTGCATTCACTTTGATCTGTTTGTGGCAGGCTGTCCTGTCAATCATCACCTCAGTGGAGTCTGGCAAGAGAAATGCAGCGTTACAGATCAGTCTTTAGACGAGTAGTGCATTGTGGATAACTATGGTAATAGATTTTGCGGTGCATTCTGGGATATAAAGAGTACATTGGTCCTTAAATAAAGTACAAAGGGTGTGATTCTGAACTGGAAGTAGAACCGTGTTCGTATCTCGAATGTTCATAAGTCGGGGACTACCTGTAGTAGTTTTTAAACATTGTAGATATTCTATAGAAGTTATTTTCTGTTCTCACTTAGGTTATATCAGCTATAAGCCTTTTTTATACATATAAAAAAAAAATAATAAACAGATTATTTTCCCTCTTCTGACGAATCAGAATACAAATTTTAATATCTCTGTAAATACGTACATTTAAAATGATTAAAATCTGTCATGTTAACCAGATGTCAAAGAGTTTATGATTCAGTGATGTTCATCTAAAATAAACAGCATAATTACCCAACAGCAAGGCTTTTTTCTGTAGTTGGACTTGCAAATTTTTTGAGATCTTCCCCAAAACTTTCATGAGCTTCTGGAACTTTTCTTCGTTCAGCTTGATGCTGAGTTCGGCTGCGTTCTGCTTCTTGTGGCAGCTACGCAAAAGTTCGAGATCAAATGACCATAAGGAGGAGATGATTAATTCTTAAGGTTGGTTATTGCAAAACAGAGCTTCAAGTCGTACTGAATGTGATTTACTGTACCTGAAATCCTCATGAGAGACCTAGAACCAGAAATCAGATATAATAACTTTAGCTTGAAGAGTGACCGATTGTTAAAGCGTTGACCGCAGCGTGATGCGTGCGTGATGCGTGCGTGATGCGTACCTGCTGCTGGCTCTCGGCTCCTCTCTCCTGCAGCGTCCTGATGGCGCTCATGTGCTTGCGCACCGTTTTCAGGTGCTGGTTCCAGTCCTGCAGGAGACGCGTAATTTTGCTGCTGCTCTCCCTGTGCTCTTGCTCTAGATCACCCAGGACCGTCTGTTCTTCCTTCTCCAGGGCCAGACGCATGGCCTCGAACCGCTCGCGCACTTGTTGCTCCATCGTCTCTGCGTAAGTCTTAACCCCGAGTACAGGGACAGAGGAGGAGAGAAGAGGGGAAGATACTGGTTAACAAAAAAAAAAAAAAAGTAGATGTATGAATTTCCATAAACACAGAGTGCCTTTGATTGGATCATTACTGCAGTGATTAAAATGTTTTGGCTGCAAAAATTATTTTAACTAGTGCTGTCAATCGATTAAAATTGATCTAATAGTCTGTGATTAATCGCGATTAATCACAATTTTACACAAATTTACTGCTTAGAGAGAACAGATTTTGCAGTTTTATAATATCTCAAATATTAACATTTAACAAAAGTTAAATTAAAATCTTTCAAACAGAACCGGCGCTGCATGCAGTGGCTGGGTAATGTGGGGTGTGGCAACCTTCCCACACGGCGAGACTCGAACCCGGATCCTCAGATGCAAAAACCTACATACTACAGCCTTAGCCGCCTGACCCTCCCTTGCCACAGCTTACATTTAATGTGTTCTTGTAGAAATGTTCGTTTCCCTTGAAGTTATCTCAGGTACATTTTCCGCATTAAACGTGGCATTATTACACAGCCGAGGAACTGCACTACGATTATGGGACGCCATAAGGGTCAAACGTGGTCATATGATTAATTTGTGTTAAAAAAAAAAAAATGAATTCCTAGATTAATCACGAGGTAACGTGTTAGAACACTGAGAAGCTTGTCTGTGGCCATGTTGGAAGCTAGTCGTGAAAAAGATGTTACTGTGTTTCAGACTGGTCAAGTTATTGGCCTGCATGAAGCAAAGAAAACAACTAAGGAGATTTTGCTGAAATAAATGGAATCGGTCCAAATGTTAAAACTTTAAAGGGCAGCACTGAACCGACAACATCATGGAAGAAATGTAGCTGGAAAAAGATCATGAACGAACGTGACCAGAGATCACTTAAACATTTGGAGAAGTTGAAAATGAGTTGAAAATGAAGAAATCGGAGCTGTGTTTAATAGTGAAATTGTGTGTTTAATAGAGAACTCACAGGATTGGGATTAAACAGCTGTGAGAAAACCACTTATTAGTGAGACAGAATTTTTTTTTGCTAGAGAGCATGTAGACTGGAGCGATAGAAATCATGGAGTTTTTCTAACAAAGCATTGTGATAAAATGTACCAAATATATTTTCTCAAATTTTATATTTCCCTGCTCGATGGAATCAAGCTGCTGCTCAAGTAGCTGTTAATTAACTCCAGCTGTGGAGGTGAAATAAAGCAACTAGTAAAGCTCTGTATATGAAAAGTTTTTAATATCTTCCCGATCATATATGTAGTGAAACATTACCTTTGAAACAGCACCTTTAAAACGATTCGCTCATCACTTACAGTCAGGTTGGTTTGGCGCTTTTTCAGAGATGCGATGTGAGCTTCAGTGTTTTTGCTCTCCTTCTCCATCTCCTCCAGCCAGCAGGACAGCTGTTCCTGATGTTCACACAATATACACAAGCATAGTGCTGCTTTTTTATTAGTAATTAATTACTTAAAGTAATGTAAAGTTATACTGGAATGTCAGCAAACCTGAGAGTATTTGAGCGCGTCAGGAGCGTTCGGTTTACGGAGCGTTTTAGGAGAATGGCGGTAGGGCTGCGTGACCGACGCCAGGCCGGGCGAATCGGCTTGCGGTGGCCGTGATGCGCCGTTTCCGTCGGCCATTTCTGCTTTAACTCTGTTCAACATTAAAGAAACAAAAAGGAGAAATCCTCAGGGTTCAGTGGATCCTCCCTCGAACATTTCAACATTTCCGCTCCACATACAGTTAAAGTTTTCTCTCATCCAGGTGATTAATCCAGGGATTTCTCCTGGTAGCTGAAGTGCAATGTGTTAAAACATGTCTCTAGCAGAGCGTGCACTAAAGGTATTCAGGAAGGAAGCGTTCCAAACTTCACCCTGATCCTTCAGAGACATAGTAAGAGATGTGTTCTTAATCTAGAGTGAACACGGGGGAAATGTTCTGTTTCTCGTCTCTGATGGCGGCAGAGCCAGATCATCCAAAAACATCCTAATGGTTTAATTCTAGAATTAATATATATATATATAATATTTTAGATGGTGGTAAGCGTGTACTTTCTAAAATAAAAGGAAAGAGAATAATTGCTGCATTTTAGGACATGCTGGGGAATCTAGAAAAGCTCTAGAAAAGTAGTAATCAATCTTCCTATTATAAAAATTCCAACTCCTACAAGAAGAATGGATAAAGAATAATAAGAGTTCATTTTAGAGCAAGATGTGAGTAGTGCTGCAGACAAGAACATGGAGGAAAGATGGTTACATTCTAAAACAGAACTGTGTGATGTTCCATCTTCCTCTTTAATCATCTATAATGATTTATTCTAGATTAAAGAATAAAAATGAGTGTTTAAAAATGGTAACAACCATTTTTTGGTTTGATGCTTTCCTTTATTCTAGAATGAGCTATAGAAAAATCAACATATTTTATAACAAGGTTAATTTTTATTTTCGAACAGTTCCCCCCACGGCTTCACAAACACACAGGAAATCTGCTCGTCTCTTACTTGTATAATCAACATCTCCCTCTTTCTTTTAGTCTCTTATTCACACACACACACCCTGACACACACACAGACGCTCTCTCGCCTTTTCACTCCTTCCCCGGCTTCACAAACACACAAACTCTGCTCTGTCGCGATTCTTTTCAAAGGTAAGGTACTGGTTCATTTGTTTTTTTTTGTTGTTGTTTTTTTTTTTACTTTACCGCAGTGATTCCCTTAGTATGCGCTCACGCCAGTCGCAGAGAGATTTCTTTTTTTCCTGTTAAAACGGTGTTTCCGTTGTGTGTGTGTGTTTGTTGTGAAACTTAAAAAGCGAGGTGGGGAGAGGGAGGAGGAGTGTTACTGTGTAAAACGAGGCGAGGGAAGGGGCTAATTCCCCACACACACACACACACACACACACACACACACACACACAAGGCGCCTGCGCGCACCAACGGAAACACTTATCTGTTGGGATTTATTTGTACTTTTTTTTTTTTTAGGTAAAGTGCAGATTAATTAGTTTTATTTTTCATTTTATAGATTGTATTAATTATTTTTATGTATTTATTTTTTGGGGCTGTGGAACGAATAATTTGAGTTTTCATTATTTCTTATGGGAAATGATGATTTGGTTTACGAGTGTTTTGGAACACGAGCCCACTTCTTGAATGAATTATGCTCGTAATCCAAGGTCCCACTGTATTTAAGAAAAAAAACTTGAAAAAAAAATCTGTGGGGGGGGGGGATTTTTAGAAAAAAAATTGAAATCTTTAAGGTTAAAACTCAAAAGATTACAAAGAAAAACTAAATTTTACGAGACAAACTTTTAAATTGTGTTAATTATGGTTTTACCAACGTGTGCAATTAAATCAACTGTGTCAGTTAAAACAAAGGTTAGGCACAATTCTGCATTGCTTTTAGTACAGTCCTAATAGTAGTTTACCTAGTGATGATAATAATAATAATAATGATAATAATAATAATAATAATAATAATAATGAGCCTTTGCAGTTTCTCTCAGTCGATTTGGTTTCTGAGAACTGAGATTCTCTAAACAACTAATCGCTTGTGTCCATCATACAATTTCTTCACCTTTTGAACAAGTTGCAAATGCTTTGATCTTTGATCTTCTGATGAAAATATAATCTCCTGCTTCTCTGCTGAAGAGTTTCACCCACAAACCTCACAGCATCGCTTCACTCTAGACGTCATTACACACACAAGGGTTAAACCAGTTCCCAAAAACATCTTATACTTTTTTTCCTGTAAATGTGAATCCTGAACCGAGGTGAATCTCGACTTCACCTATAGAGCGGGACGTTTAAAGCGTCCGATCAGCCGGTTCTCTAAAATACCTGGTTGCCATGGGAACGGTGTGTGTGAGATGGCGGTATGTTAGAGCAGATGATGGATAAGACCCTGATAAAGATTGTTCAGTGTTGTGAGGTGGAGGAGAACCTGTGGCCTGACAGACAGGACCATCAGGAACATCGCTGTAATGTACAGTTCTGCCTGAGGATCGCTCCCCGCGTTCACGTTTCTGATTCGGTATCGTTTTTCCTCTCTGCTGTACGGTGAAGTAACACAGCCTTGTCTTTTCACACGCTCTGTCAACAAAGTACGATATAATCAGTAAAAAGTGTAGAAGTGCAGGAACTGATGAATAAAAAAAATCCTTAGTCGTAGTTTTGATCAGAAAACACTTGGAGTTATGCTAACAGCACGGCTCAGCGCTATGACTAGCCTGTTCATAAATATTGGCACATGGTCTTGTCATTCGGACACCACTGATCAATACTTCTGATTAATAAACGAAGGATTTTAAGCGAGTTACAGGCAGCTCTGTTGGGTTGTTCCTGCTAATAGTTTTGAGAGACGCGCTTACTTTTTTGCGAATGTTAAGGATGATTTGAGAAAAGCTCCAAAGCCACTGAGGAAAAACACAGCGGAATACACAGCGTCTCGAAATGTCTGTAAATAGTTGAATGAAGGAGGTAATAATACTTACAGCTTACAGTGCGGTGGAGGAATGAAAAGTTTGATCTTGTTCTCTTGCGCTCGCTCTGGTTCTGTCTCTCAGTGTTCTTCTCTGGTATGCATGTAAAATATCATAACAACCCTGTAACATGCCAAAGCCTGTGTGTGTATCAGAGTGTGCATGTAGGTGCATGCATGTGCAGCGATGTGATTTAGAATAACGTTCTGCTCCTTTTCCTCTTATAGATATTCCCAGTTCTACACACAGCAGGAGTTCTGCCACTATAACATGTTTAATCATCACTTCTTCGATGGAAAGGTGCATATAGTACATGCTCTTTGATATACAGTACATCTATACACATGTAATAAACATTACGCTGTCCGGTTTGGCGTCTGCGCAGGAAGCAGTCGATGTCTTCCTGGACTTCCTGTCAGACGAAGATGGGACCAAAGTGGTCATGGTCGCAGATCCACCCTTCGGAGGTCTGGTGAAGCTTCTAGGCCATACGTTCTCGAAGATATCCGAGACGTGGACGAGGCACCGCCGAGCCGGTGCGCATTCTGGCGAGATCCAGGGTGCGCAAACTTCTGCATTAAACTTTATACAGACACTCAAACTCGAGCAGACTTGTAGAACTTGTTTTTTCCTCAGTCTCTTTATCTGTTCTAAGTAATGACAGACTGTAATTATACACTCACGCCCGACCGTTCTTCCCCTCGCCGTGCAGAGCGCGGCGTGTCCCAGATGCCCATGGTCTGGATTTTCCCCTACTTTTTCGAGACGAGGATCCTAGAATGTTTTCCCGCCTTCAGCATGTTGGATTATCAGGTGAGAGATTCTGTTTACGAGAAGAGAAAGCAAAAAAAGATCAAATCATTTTAAGTCAAACCGGAACTTGGCATAAAAGTGATTGAATTCAAGCACAGTACGGTGATGAGACGCTCAGCCGCAGTAAAACATTAGAACGGTGCGAGGTCATAAAGAAGGTGAATGACGATCCTGGCCGAGGTGTAGCTCGTGGCACAACGGATGGGCGTTATCGCCATGACCCGCGTACAGTCCTGACCTCGCTCCAAGACATTTCCACATGATTGGAAGTCATTAAAGTAGTTCCTGGGAGGCCGGCGTTTCAGACTTGAAGTGAAGCAGGCAGTCTGATCGGCATACTGAGACACTTTTCTACCTTGATCTAATGATAAGTGCATTAGTGTAGCAGGAGATTATATAGAGAAGTAAAGGGAAAAAATCCCGGATTGACTCGAACATCCCTCAAAAATAAAAAACTACTCAAAGTGCACTGGGTTTAATAGAGAGTTAAGTAAAGTCTTATTAGGATCACAGAGCAGCTCAATTAACACGTTAAATACACAATCTACACTCCCGCACAATTAAAGATTTACGGTAACTAATTTTTTAAAAAATCATATGCATGAAAGACACATGAAATGCTTTTTTGGGGGGGGAATGTAAAGGTTTAAAATGGATATTTTGCAGGTACATAAGACTTTTTTAATAATACTTTTTCTATAAATGTTTCAGAATGTTTCAGTTAAAAAAAAGGTTAATTTTTGCAAATTCATGCCAAGTTAGTAAAGGTCACATGATCTCTATGGCTCACCATTAAGCCAACTTTTTACGTGTTTCTTTCTCTAATATTATAATGAACTCTAATCATGTGACTATGTACGCCTTTCTGGATGCTCATTAAAAAAAATGCATGCATTTGTTTTTATGGGAAGAATTTGCCATTTCATACACATTATTTAAAATAAAATAAATACTTTTAAATCACTGTTCAAACATTCAGACATTACAAGCACTTTGTCCATCTTGTCCATGAGACACCTTTAGTGACGCGGTGGATCTGTTGCCTGTTTTTAGACAGCTTGAGTATTTACACCTACAGACTTTATTAATCCCGAAGGGAACTTGGAAAAATTTTATTCGATTTTATGACACAGCAACCTCCGAGCTAAACCAACCTTAGTGTTTTTTTTTCATACACACATGTACACCATACTCTATAACCCCAATGTCTCAACATGGAGTGGTTTATAAACATTACTTTATGTAAAACTGTAACGTGGATATTTGTTGAAACTGCAGGTGGATTACGATAACCATCCTCTGTACAAGCACGGGACGACGGGCCGGAAACAATCCCCGGTTCGACTGTTTACTAACCTCTGTCCCAAAGACATCATCCTGCCAAAGGATGAAGGCTACAGGTAACCCTCAATACACACTTTGTTCTCGAGCAGTATAGTTATCTGTTCTTAACTCTGTTCAATTATAAAATCATTAAAGTAAATATTCATCATTTACTCCCAGATGTGGACAGAAACTAACCACATTTACTTTGTTACTAGACCTAAGTACAGTGGAACCTTGGATTACGAGTATAATTAGTTCCGGAAGTGGCTCATATTCCAAAACACTCATAAACCAAATCAAAATTTCCTATAAGAAATCATGAAAACTCAAATAATTCGTTCCACAGCCCAAAAAAAATAAATACATAAAAATAATTAATACAATATATAAAGTAAAACTAAAACAAATTAACCTGCACTGTACCTTAAAAAAAAAAAAAGTAAAAATTAATCCAGGCAGATAAGTGTTTCTGTGTGTGTGTGTGTGTGTAATGTGTGTGCACACACACATTAACGGAAGGCTGTTTTATTGGAAAAATTAGCAAGGAACATTGCTAATGACACTCGTGTGAGCGCATACTAATGGCATCACTGCTATAAAGTAAAAAAAAAAAAAAATTATAAATGAACCTGCACTTTACCATTGAAAAGAATCGCGGCAGTTGTGATCATGTGACGCTCGGTGACAAAATAAGAAGCGCATATGTGATACATGATACTCAGTACTCATAAACCAAGACTTTCGCTCAGTTTCCAAGTCAAAATGTATTCAAAATCTTTGCTCGTCTTGCGGAATACTCGCCAATCACGTTACTCGCAATCCACTGTACATATTACACATATACATGAATTTTACTTGAGTAGTTATATTAGTGGATACTTTTTACTTTTATTCCACTAGATACTACAGCAAATATCTGTACTTTCTACTCCACTACATTTCTGCATGGCTTTATAGTGCGTTAGGTAACCAGAGTGGTGTGTGTAGTATGTGAAGCAGTAATATTGCCATCTGTGTGATTGTTCCTTACCTCTGTGAAAAACTCCTTTGTGAAGCCGGTGTTTGAAATCCAAAGCCAAGATTATTTCAGCCAGTGAAAAAACAGATGAGGAAAGAGGAAAGAAATTGAATAAAAGAAAGGGGAGAGAAGGAAGGGAGGAAGGTTAGAAGAGACAAGAAAGCACAAAAGGGAGAAGGAAGGAAAGGAAAAGAAGGAAGGGGGCAACAGGGGGGGGGAATTAAAAGCGGGCAGAAGGGAGAAAGAAAAGGAATTAGGGTTAGAAGGTAGAATGAAGGAAGGAAGGAAGGAAGGAAGGGGGAAAAGGAAAGTGAGAGAGACTCGTATCATGACTTGAAGACGACAGTGAGCCAGTACCGAGCCAGTACTTTAAACCCTTAAATTTGAAGATGATTACTTTTGTACTTTTACTCGAGTATAAACAGATGTCACCTTTTGTGGGATATTTGACCTTGAGTATCTCACCTTTTACACTCAGTAAAGGATGTGTGTTTTCCTCACCACACCTCACTACCATTCCTGTTCACTTCCTCAGATTTTGCGGCGTCTGTGAGAGATACGTCTCGGCAGAGAACCGACACTGTGCCGTCTGCAACGCCTGCACATCCAAGGTACTGTAGGCCACGTCAGCATTTCTCAGCGTTGTGTTTTTATAAATAAATTTAATCGATTTGCTTTATTTGTTTTCTTTCCCAGAACGGAAGACCATGGAAGCATTGTGCTGAATGTGGGAAGTGTGTGAAGCCCTGTAAGCGTTTCCTCATTATTCTAAAGGATGAACTCAGCACAGTGTCTCAATCATCTAAGACATCTTTAGCTAGGATGGAAGAAAAAGCATGAGCTAACAGTTTAGCATTTTACGAACTGCACGTCACGTTAGCCAAAAATACATTATTTGTATATGCAAAGTTTGGGAGTCTTGTCGTAGTAACGGATCTTCTCACCCCTCGCAGCATGGCGTCACTGTTCCTCCTGCGAACGCTGCGTACTTCCAGATCACCGCTGCGGACAAACAGGCTGTTACAACTGCGGCGATTCTACACACAAACACAAAGTCTGTCCTCTCAAACACAAGAAAAAGTATGTGAGCTCACATTCCTACAGTATATATATAGTGTGTGTGTGTGTCTGTGTGTGAGTTAGAGATGCCCATTTAATATTGCATAAAAATCTAAAACGCAGTATGGACCAATACGACTATCCACTCACCAAAAAAAAAAAAAACTGCAATTCATTTCCAGTGTACATGTACTCCGGAATTTATGTAGCGTTTGATAGTAATATAAGCATTTGTTATGTTTTAAATAACTTTTGAGGTGCCAGCTAAATATGGACAAATGTTCTCTTAATGGTATCAGTGCTGTTAGTCTTAAGAAATTTAATTCAATGGTTAAATATCACAGTTTTAATTGCAGTGTGTGTCTAAATACCGGTAGTCCCCGACTTACGAACTTTCAAGTTCATGGAAGTATCTCACGTGTATTGTACAAAAAAAAAATTAAATGAGTCGGCCTCACCGGTTTTAATGAATCAGTCCGGGAGCGAGATGATAGAAAATGTCTGTCTTGTAAAGCTGTCCTGATGGTGAATAATCCTAATTTCAGAAAATTCTGAAGTTCACAGTCCAATACAGTGGAAAACAGCTGATGTACATTTGACGTGCGAGATTCATTTCCTTTAGTGCAGTTACGGTTTGTGGCCACATGATGGCAGTGTGGAGAAAGGGGGACAGAGATTGAGTTGAGTGGGTTGGTATGCTTTACACTGTGTATACGTTTGAAAGGCATATAAGACTCTGTTTAAGACTTTGTCCGACTTAGGAACAAATCCGACTTACGAACATTCTCCCGGAACGAAACTCGCTCGTCAGTCAGGGACTACCTGTATTCGGAATTTGATAGGAGTGGTTTTAGTTTCTTTTTAAATAAAGTCGTACAGCCCTAGTGCGAGTATTGTACTGTAGGTTTACAGATTAACCTAAACTGAGACGGATCTCGTGTGTCTTTCACAGAGTACAGAGTGCTACAGGAGCGTCCAAACAGAACAGCACCAAGTACACGGCAAAGCACAGGAAAAACAAACATGCAAACAAGAAGAAGAAAAACGCCAGATGAGAACTTACAACAGGACAGGATTTGTGAACTTTGCCCATGACTGGTTTTAAGCAGCTGCATTTCTTACAGGTTTTGAAATATTAAAAACTACTATAAATATCAACAATGCTGTGTAGCTTGTAATATTAATTGTGTAAATATTACGTCTTGTATAAAGCTGAAATCTTCTGCTTCCTATTCCAGTCCATGAGGTGGCAGTAATTCACCCACAACGTATAAATGATAAGGAAGCAATAATACTCTTGCAAAACATAAATAATTGTGGTAGATGCGAGTGGAGTTTCCATCAATAAATTTGTCTGTTTTAGATCTGTTAACATTTGCAAAAGAAATTATATATTTGTTTAAAAATAAATCATTTTAAATGTATGAATGAATTCTAAATCGTGTGATTTTAAATTGTGTGATCAGTAAAATAATCTGCTAGTTCTGTTGCTGCTTTGGACCGAAATGTTACCCGACTGTTTGTTCCACCTTACACGACAGCATTATTCTACACTTCATACAAAATGTACACACACCGAACAGCCATAACATTAAAACCACCTGCCTGGTTCAATAAAGGTTTAAACATTAGTTAGGTAATACATGAGTAGCAATAAATTAGCCATTTTTAAAAATAAATTTACTATAAATCACCAGTTGTTCAGTTATTTAATGGATGCATTTTCACAGTTAGTACCAGACTCATTCGTCCTTTAACACATTGACTCTTGCATGATATTCGTCCTGAGCCACGCACAAAGAATACTTTCCAACCTGCTTTTGTATTCGTTGATATTTAACACACCTGAATTATAGAAAAATACACACGGGTCACTCCATGAGAACTGCAGCTGTTTGCCGTCGACCTTTCACTCGGTTCATTACTTTATATCACACATACATTATCATAAAATGTTTTATGCACCTGTTATCTCTGGTACACATGTTGTTGGAGATGTTTATCATGTCTGCTTTATGACCTACAAAATCATTTACTATTTCAAAACTCACAAATTAATGAATAAATAGCATTATAAAAGAATGTTTACATGCCTGTAAAGAAACCGACGTATCGGACAACAGACCAGTTTTCAGACAGAAAAGAAACAAACAAAAACATAATGTACATAATGTTACCTAAAGATATATTCCCCAGCACACACAGTAAAACCTACAGGCTGCTTTACTTATAAAACTGCACACATCTGTATTACTTTCACACCAAATACTGACTGTTTATTTCATTAGTCTTTAGTCCTTTTTATACAAGTTTGTTTTATGTACTATTTTTATTTTTGGTATTTATTTTTGTATGTTTCCAAGGTATTTGCTCAGTAAAACCCAACAGCTGGTTTATTTACAGTACTGAGCAAATGTCTTGGGAACATACAAAAAAAAAAATCTAACTTTTTGCTTGAAAGTGATCAGTATTAGATACAGATGTGTGCAGTTTTGTAAAGTTATCTTAATTCATGGTAAGATATGTTTGGAAATAGTGAATGGTTCTGCACATCATAACGCACACGATCAACATACACTGTATACTGAAATTTGTACTACAGATACGTAATAAGACTTTGCACAGGATTATAAATAAAAAACAATATTGATCTTCCCTTAACGTCTCAGTGATGTACGCAGTACTTAAAAAAAAAAAAAAAACAGTGTTCTAAAACCTTCTTTTTGACCGCATTGTAAAAACACTGAAGGGACGATCTGAAAATCTGTAAATATTTTAAATACGTTGACGGATTTAAAAACTTGGTCCATATTGTTGATCATTTCCAAATGTCTGTTATTGCTATTTATCGAATTGCTGAATGTTTTTTTCCTATTTTTTAAGGGTACATTCATTCTTTTGGTGCTCTTGTGGTGCGTACTTACTCAGACTTGGATTTTGACCCCCCCATGTGACATCGTATCTGACGGTAATGTTGGTGGACGAGTGGAAGCGTCTTCCCAAGAACAACAACAACAACAACAACAGAAAAAAAATTCTAAAAAATCTGAACTTTCACCTTCACGGCAAAGTTAAACAGGTTTCCATGGAGTAGCCCGAAAACAGCATTAGAACAAAAGCTTAGATAATAAAACTTAAATAAGCAGTTCCCCAAACCTGAGCAGATTCAATTAGACATTTTCAGAGAGCATGACAATCAAAATGAGCTTTTAAGTTAAATACAGATACGTGTAACAGAGAGGATGGTTTCTGCTGTCTACTGTTATTTTATTTATTTATTTATTTTTAAATCACATTATAAACTATTAAACACTTAAAAATATCATATTAAATTTTTTTTTATGCTGGAGCTTGTTATTTTAGTATTAATTGCACAGACGCTTCTCAGCGCATCAGATTTTGTGCATGAGCGTTATCATTAAGCATGGGCACTTTTAGTGTAATTACATCATAAAACATGAGAGCCAATCGTGTTCCGATATGCAAATTACTCCCATGCATTGTTGTACTGTGTGTGTGCGTGCGTGTGTGTGTATTGTAATGCATGTTCCTGTATTCTGTATTATTTTTTTTTTCAATACCGTTTTTCAGTTCCCTGTGAATAATTTAATACCCGTCGACTCCCATCGATCCCCTTCCACCGAGAGTCTTTAGTCCGTGAGGGTTGAATACCCAGTGGAATACGTCCCTCAGGCGTCCTCACTCCTGTATCCTGCCGTAGCGCACAGAGAACGCGATAAGTCTTCTATACATGGATGTGAGGAGCGCGATGGCCGCCAGAACGATCCCGCAGATCAGACTGAAGGCCCAGCGAGGACCCAGGATGGTGTAGACGTGAGAGACGAACACGGGGCCCAGGGTCCGAGCACCGCTGCCTGAGGCCGTCAGCCAGCCCATGTACACACCCTGTAAAAATACACACACACACACAAAAATATAGAGATAAAGAGATAAAGGACCGCTTGGCTCTGAAACTTCTTCATCATCATCATCATCATCATCAGACCTGTGGTTTGGGTCCCAGGATCTTGGAGTACAGTGTGTAAGACATGACGTTACAGGCGGGGTAGCCCACTCCTATCAGGATATCGGATGTGAGGTATTGTGCCAGGTGGATGGCGGGGGTGAACTGGCACCAGATCTGATCTGAAGGACATCCGGTCGGTTCCACCGTGCTGTTAGAGACGGAGGAACGAACCAGAGCTGGCATGGAGCTGTTCTGGAGATCTGTGGAGCCCGGAAAAGCAGAAATGAACCCGTGGAGTGAATTAAAGTGCAGTGCGTTAAAAATGGTTCTCACTGTAACGTCGCTCTACAAAGCAAATGCAAATATTACTACTATTAGAAGTTTATTCTTATTTAAGTACTGATTTGATCACTTTATATTAATATTGAGTCATTATTTATCCAAGCATATCCTCTTTAAGGTTAAAAATCCCTTTCAAGAGTGTCCTGGCCAAGACAGGCGGCAACAAGGGTGCAGACAAACACAACTGTACAATACAAACAATGTTAAAACCGTAACGTCCTCTCTCGAGTTAGAAACTAAACAATTAATCATAAATTGAATCAAAACCACATTAAAATACAGAAAATAAGAGACAGACAAAAAAAGGAAAACTTTAAAAACCACCAACAATGTAGTTTAGACTTTTGTTTTTTACTACAGTTAAAGAGAAAACCTGCAAGTCATGATAGAATTGATAGACATGAAAGAGACAAATCATCATATCCATCTGAAATTAACAGACGAAATCTATTCCTAATTAAACTGATGACAGACACGATTCCTCACCTGCCCACTGAATCTTTGGATATCGGTTTCCCCACGGGAGCAGGATGAAGAACCCGATGAAGATGATGATCAGACCGCCCAGGAGCACCGGACGATCTCCAAACCTGTGGACAGAGGAAAGAAAAAAAAAAAAATCAAGCAGTTCTTTCATAACACACACAAAGTAGTCTACAGGTCATTCCTGACTTACGAACGACTTCTGTCCCAGGAGTATGTTCATAAGTCGGATTTGTTCTTAAGTCAGTCAAAGTGAGTCTTATACGCCTTTGACACTAACATACAATGTAAGGGCGTACCAATCCACTTGAATAAATCTCTGTCGCCATCATGTGGCCGAAATCTGTAACTACGGCTAAGGAAATAAATCTCACAGTGAAATGTAACCGTGTCGTCTCTGTGCCTTTAACTCGCGAGGGGAATCCTGGATGTCATTTTGTCTCGGAGCTGTTTTCCACTGTATTGGACTGTGAACTCGGTTTTGTTGAGGATTTTTAGAAATTAGGATTATTCACCATCAGGACAGATTTACACGACAGACATTGTCTATCATCGTGCTCCCGGACTGATCCATTGAAACCGGTGAGGCCGACTCATTTCTCCCAGACAAAGTGCAATTTAAATACAACACCTGTACATACCGCAGGGAGATCAGCTTCACTGCCAGGAACACTATAATGGACTCGAAGCCGATGGCCGCCAAAATGATCCCGTTGTACAGGACGGCGTCTTTCCTCGTCCACGCAAACATGTCCATCGATAAAGGGGTGGATATCCTGATAAAACAACAACATCCACATTATATTAATAGTAGGGATGGGACTCACCAGGGACGTCCTGATATGGTATCACGATATCGCTGTGTCGATTTGATGAATATCCTGATTCAATATTCAAATATTTTAAGCATGTGTCACACACAAAAACAAATTTAGGAAATCATTCCCCCCTGCAGGAGTATAGAGGAACTGCAACATTTTACCACCTCAAATGTAAACGTAGGAATTTAATTTTTTTTTTTTTTAATGAATTTCAGGGTCAGTGTGGTGATGCATGAAAGAATCAGAGTGTGTAATGGAATCTTTTTTTTTTCTCCCATCTTTATCTAATAGTATATAAAACTAACTCAAACATATCAAAGGAGCAGCAGTTTTATTTATTTATCTGTCTGGATGTCTATCAATTTTGTTTATTGATTCTTTTGTGTGATAATTCATGTCTCGTCACACTGTCGATTTTTTTACATTTATTTTTAATTCATACAAGTTTGCATTTGAGGTGGTAAAATGGTGCAGTTCCTCTATAATCCTGCAGGTGGTGCACTCTGAACTATTCACACAGCGCAGCATCCTGGAGGAACAAATAATTTGCCAAGGTTGTTTAGAATTGCAGAAAATTCTGGAGAAAAAAAAAAAAGCTTTAACATCGAATTGGGATATTTATAAAATCGTGATACGGAATCGCAACACACCATCTAGGGTTTTCGATATTATTTTGTATTATAAAATCTAACTAAATTACAAACGTTTCAATATTTAATAAACTCTCTATAACGTTTTTAAACACCAGTAAATCATAGCCAAATAATATACATTTTCAACTATTTTCTGTCTAGAATATGACGTTTTCGAATTTTGTAATTATACTGTTGGAAAAAATTGGAGTTTAGAACTGACAGAATTGTAAACCTGTAAACACTTACGTTTCAAACACAGCGAAAATGAAGAGGATGATGAAGAAAAGGATGTTGGATGTAACCACTGCGACCTGGTCGATACTTCCTTCCACTTCAGGAGGCTCGACTAGTTCCTGCTCTGTAAAGATAAAAACCATCCTAATTCGTATTCGCAATAAATAAATAAATAAATAAATTGCATCTTAAATATCTTGCCTAAAGTCACAGTCGAATATAATCCATGTGGTTTAGAAATTAATGAGAAACATAAGCAAATGAAAGGTTTAGCCTGAAACATCACTGATGAAACCAAGAGAACATTTTTAATGCTGAAAATTTTTCCAGTCTCCAGACCTCCAGGGGGCAGTACAGCTTATCTCAGACACTTTGCAAATAATGGACAAACAATAACCGAGTAATCTAGCAGAGATAAAGAAGAGAGATGAGACAGAGAGAAAAGCTGTTGTATATACAAAATAAACCAGTCACATCCCACAGATGGGCTAGAGCCGAGTCTTTTACATGAGGAATGTAAAACAGCTGGACCTGTGTGTGTGTGTGTGTGTGTGTGCGTGTGCGCTGTAAATTAATCAGCTACACTACCTTCTGAGGAATAGTTAATCGCTCTGATCTGGTTGCCGTGGTCGTCTACAGAATGCTCCCTGGTAGGAACAAACAAACAAACAAATAAACCAATCAATAAAACGGTAAGGAAGAAAAAAAAAGGAAGGAAATATGGAATAAAAGAAGTAATGCAGTTATAAAGAAAGAGAGGAGAAAGAAAGATAGGGAAACATGAAGACAAGGAAGAACTTAAGTAAGAAAGAACGAAAGAGAAAAACGAGAAGGAAAAAAAAAAAGAAAGAAAAGGAGGGATGAAAGAAAGAAAAAAAGAAAAAGAAAGAAAGGGAAATATGAACGAGAAAGTTAGATAATACAGAAGGACATTAGGGAGATATGAAGGAAATAAAGAAAGGAATGAAAAATCAGAAGAAAGAAAGTAGGAAAGGTAGGTAGATATAAAAGAAAGAAAGAAAAGAAAGAAAAGAAAGAAAAGGTTAGACAGAAAGGAGGTTTGGGAGATACGAAGGATACAGACATGAATGATAAATAAATAAAAAAAAGAAAACAAGAAAGAAGAGTAGGTACAGAGATATAAAAAGGGAAGACTGAAGGAAGAGAGCAGTGTGTGTACAGTGTGTGTGTGTGTAGAAGCTGTAGTCTGCAGTCAGAGTGACTCCTCGGCGTTACCTCAGGACGAACACCACCAGCAGGATGTTGACGATGCCGAAGCAGGCCGCGAGCAGCGCCGGAGCCGTGTACATGTCGAACCTCAGGCGGATGACGTCCACGCTGAAGCCGATCTCGCCGATAAACGACAGACCCGCCTGGAGAGCTGGAAAGACACGCCGTCTGTATGATCTACACACACCCTGCTGCTGCAGTGTGTCACACTCCAAAGACAGCTCCGTCCTCACACTTATACTGATCTCATTAAGTAATAACGGTAACAGATTGTGGTGTTCTGTATCGCACCTGGGCCGAGGATGAAGCCCAGAGCCTGGCAGGCGCTCATGTTGGCCATGGCGCTGGTTCTCTCCTTCAGCGAGGTGGCTCCTGCCACATACGACCTCACCACGGCGACATTACCTGCAGGACGTAGCGCGGAGTTTTAATATCGAGTACACTGCACCAGCTCACACCGCACTCCTTCACTACCGCACTCCTTCACTCCTTCACCTCACCTGCTCCGAATCCGACGAACGCTCGAGCCAGGAGCATGTGGTACTTGTTGTGAGACGGAGGCAGGTAGACGTACGCGTAGTACACGTTCGCGGCGACGTTGATGACGATGGAACACACCAGAGGCTCCTTCCGAGGCCTGTAATTGGACCAAAGTCCAAACAGGGGCGACGCCACCATCTGGCCGAGGCTATACGCAGCCACGACCCAACCCAGGAAACTGGCGTCTGCGCTGCGGTCGATCTACAATCATCAGATAATAATGTCACGTCGAACACAGACTGTTACTGACGAATCAGAACAATTGTTATTATTACAACTTAATTATTGCACATGTCCTACACATTGTCTCCCCCTAAGCTTTATGCAAAAGTTTGCACCCTCTCCTGGACAGGACTCACCAGGCAGCACCCGGTATCATATCATTACGGTGCCTCTGTGTCGATTCCAATTGGACTGAGATTTTGTAAGCATCATGATTTGACATTACAATACTTTTTAAAAACAAACTTAGCAAACACTTCGCTCCCACCACATGGGATTATACAGTGTGGGATTATACAGTGTGGGATTATACAGTGTGGGATTATACAGTGTGGGATTATACAGTGTGGGATTGTACAGGAAGTGCCACATTTAACTTTTTTTCATCAAGAGTATAAAAATGTATTTCTTTATTTTTTATAATTTATTATTCATAAGTTTTTAAAGAATATTTATACAGTAAATTTGTCAAACAAAATTCTTTCTTCTTCAAAAGGTTCTGTAAAAACATTCTTTTCATTAAATACATTTTGCTACGCTTTTGTCATTTTAATAATATATTAAAATGTTTCCTATAGAAATAAAAACAAAAATGAAAACAAAATAAATTAAAAGTTTTATTAAACTATTCATTTCTCAATTTAGAGTTATAGACATATTTTTTTTTTAAAATGTCTTGTTTAAACAGAAACTACATTTTGTACTCTTCTGCATTTTATTACATCTCTTGTAATATTTTTTTTTCTTTGCATTCTTGTACTCATCCTAAAGGTGTGCAAACTTTAGCATTTTGCTTGATAGAAACAAATGTGGAAGATTAAATCCTGGCTTTATTTAAATAAAATGAAACGTTACATTTATTAAATAAAATAATAATCATTTATAAAACATTAAAATGAAATCGAGTCTCCACGCAGCGTCGTTACCTTTTCCAGGTACGGCCAGATGGACGTGATGACGATCGTGAAACCTGGAGAGGACGTTACACACGTTACACACGTTACACACGTTACCAAACACCGCTAATATTTATTATTAATAGTTTATATTGATCACAAGCGTAATGTCGTGAATTCTGAGCAAAAATCTGCAAAACTAGCATGTCTGTTGTTTACATCCTCACTTTTAACAAGTTTAGCAAAAGTTTTATTAATGTATACTTCTTTGCATTGCTGCATTATTTAAAAAAAATAAACAGATAGAGAGATTGATTGATTAATAAATTACAAACAAGCAAGCAAGTAAATAAACAGAGAAGGAAATAAACAAATAGACTATAAATAAATAAATAATGACTAATACTTAAGTAAGTAAAAACATACTATAGTACAAATAAAAAAAGTAAATAAATAAATCATAATAAATTGACAAAGAAACAAGCAAATAAGTGATAATAAATAGAAAAACTAATAGATAAAGAATATTAAGTCAATAATTTAGTTGTAAGAGGTAAATAAATAAGTAAACAAATTCAAATAAATAAAAAGACAAACTAATTAGTAAGTTAATTAATCAGTCAATTAATGAATTAAAAACAAGTGAGTGAAAAAATAAGGAGGACATGATAAACTAACTAACAAAAATATATTACAGTAAGCAGACAAACAAATAAGTAAATAAATAAAACAAATAGTAAGTAAATAAATTATAATAAATAATAGACAAACAAATGGTACAGCAAATAATAAATACTTAACAGATATACATGTTATAAGAAATGAAAAAACAAAGTACATAAATAAATAACTGTTACACACTTTAACAAATGCTATCTGCGCACTTCTGCACTCCTGAGCTCACGCATCCCTGTGATTGGCTAGCGTCTCAGTGATTGACAGGACGAGGACAGCCCCTCCCACCCAGACAGCAGGAGAAATGTTTGCTCCCTTGGCCTCCTGGCTGCTGTGGATTCCTCTTTGGTTACATTTCATCTACTCTTACTTGCAGAACGCTTTAATTTCAGAAACGTATCTGAGAAATAAAACCTAAACGAATCCTCTTTTAGGTTCTAGACTGGTTTAGGCCACGCCTACTTCAGTTTACACCAACATAGGAGTTAATAAGAACAGGAATAAGCCTTGGTCCTCACCCACGCTGCTGAGGAACATGGTGAAGTACATGACCCTGATCGACCTCCAGCGGCTCCTCTCAGCGTCCTGTATGCTGTAGGACGACATCACAAGAGCAGACATCATCATCATCATCATCACCATCATCATCATCACCCACAACATGTGTACAGCTTCATAACCAAATGTTAATTCAGCCAAGACTAAACACCCAGACTTGATCCTGATTCCTCAGAGTTTCCACTGTAACATCGAAGTCGTGTTCGTCCACATAATGCACTCGGAGCGTAAAACACCTCGTGAGGGAAACATCAAGCCAGAATCAGATTAACTGCTTCACTCGCTATCACACACAATCTCTAACTCACAAACACACACACACACACACACACACACACCAACGGTGAAATCCTGCAGCAAGTCGTTTTCTGCAGATAATCAGTGAAGCATCAAAACTATTAATACTGAAGTTAATGATTTGTGATTTCCTCAGAGTTGTTAAAAAAAAAAAATCACGCAAAAACATCTACATGTTTACTTCACTTTTAAAGTTTTTCCACAAACAGTTCAAATAAAACAGTAACTAATATGAAACTAAAACAAAAACAAAAAAATAAGTTAAAAAAATGAAATAAAAATAAAAATAAATAAATAATAATAATGATGTTAATCCTGAAATACTGGATTTTGTTCTAATTAATGAGATTTTTTTTTATTGTCACTGAATTTAATATTTTCCCTTCTCTATTTATTATTACTGGAAACATCACAACAGAATGTAAAACTTTAATTACAGAAGGTTCATCTCCGAGTGTGGATCTTTTTTATTATTTTTTATTATTATTATTATGTGTAAACTCTCACTATTCTGCATTCATACAGCCAAAATAAACCCGACTTTCCAAAGATCAATAAGGTGTGAACCACATCCACAGTCAACGCGTCACATGACTTTTATTCATCTGACTTTCCACATGACTGCTGAGGGCGGGGCTTCTCATGTCACTCAAGTCAGTGTAACTATTTACAGCCGGTAGAGTACACACTGACCCCGAAACCACACTCCTCTAGGACCATGGGGCTGCTGAAACCAACAAGAGAGACTGAGAGACAGATCCAAATAGAGTGTGTGTGTGTGTGTGTGTGTGTGTGTGTGTGTGTGTGTGTGTGTGTGTGTG
>QMIH01002833.1:34941-52360 GCA_003987875.1 Clarias batrachus
CACACAAAAAAATAAACACCACAGTTATAGATCAGTTTGTTCAATACACTGTGTGTGTGTGTGTGTGTGTGTGTGTGTGTGTTGGTCTCTATGGTAACTAGAAATTAATAATGGGAATTACCAGTCACCTCCTGATACGATATGATCACGATACCTCTGTGCCGATTTGATTAACTGTAGTGATTAATATTTTATAAATGTTGCAACTGGATATTAGATTTTCCTCTGATTTCGTTAAAAAAAATTTAATGAGTAATTAAATGTAGCCTGTACCCGAGTTTTCTCACTTAAATATCAAGTGCAGAATTTAAACAATACAAACCAACTTCAAATACAAGAGTTGAACATTTTACTGAGCAGCGCGTATCTCTGTCCTCCGCCATAATTATTATTTCTAAAACTTAACAAATATTTCACTTCTAACACACAGGGAAATGTGTGACTAGTTCAGAGAGCACCACCTGTAGAAACGGTGATGTTTTACCACCTCAAGCGCCTCCGTGAGTGTGCTGGTCAAGCGGTCAGTTCAACGCTAGGGTGTTTTGAGGCAGGTGTAAGTGTGTGTCATGAGTGGGTTTGAGATCAATTCTCTCACAAAGTTTGGAGAAAAAGGCAGATTGGAGGCTTTTAAGGCGTGTGAGTTCTGATAAGGTAACGACACAAAAATGTGTTTCTGTTGAGCCACTCAGAAGCTTCTGAACTCGGTTCGTAGGTCCCCAACTTACAAACGAGTTCGGTTCCGGGAGCATGTTCATAAGTCGGATTTGTCCGGCAAAGTGAGTCTTATTCACCATACAATATACAATGTAAAGCATAACAATCCACTCAGCTAAATCCAAGTGCTGCATCTGTCCCCTTTGCCCACACTGCCATCATGTGGCCAAAAAGCGTAACCACATGTAGCCTTTTTAAACACGTCTAATGAATACTTAATCTCACATGTGAAATGTATTGCACTGTGAACTCTGTTTGGTTGAGGATTTTCCTGAAATTAGGATTATTCACCATCAGGACAGACATTTTTTTATCACCGTGCTCCCAGATTGATTCATTAAAACCGGTGAGGCCGACTCATTTCTCCCGCACCCCCACATACAATATACCGGACTTTAGACATTTTATACATTGACTTATACTGTATAAAATATTGTATCTACAGTGGGACCTTGGATTACGAGCATAATTCATTCCGGAAGCGGGCTTGTATTCCAAAACACTCGTAAACCAAATCAAACCTTCCCATAAGAAATAATGAAAACTCAAATCATTTGTTCCACAGCCCCAAAAAATAAATTCAGAAAAATAATTAATACAATATATAAAGTAAAAATAAGACAAATTAACCTGCACTTTACCTTTAAAAAAAGTAAAAATAAATCCCAACAGATAAGTTTTTATGTTTGTATGCACAGGCACCGTGTATTTGTGTGTGTGTGTGTGTGTGTGTGTGTGTGTGTGTGTGTGTATGTTCCCTCGCCTTGTTTTTTACGTTTCACAACAAGCACACACACAACGAAAACACTGTTTTAAAGGGAAAAAAAGAATTCTCTCTAATGGCACTCAAGTGAGCGCAGACTAACGGAATCACTACTGTAAAGTAAAAAAAACAAAAACAAATGAACCATCACCTTACCTTTGAAAAGAATCGCGACAGAGCAGAGTTTCTGTGTAGAGAAGAGTGTGTGTGTCTGTGTGAAGCCGGGGAGGGGGGGGGTTAAAGGCGAGAGTGTGTGTGTGTGTGTGTGTGTGTGTGTCGGTGTCAAAAAAACTCGGAACTAGTAAACAAAGACATGCTCGTTTTTCAAGTCAAAATGTATGAAAAATTTTTGCTTGTCTTGCGGAACACTCGTAAACCAAGTTACTCGCAATCCAAGGTTCCACTGTAATTGTAAATATTAGTATCTGGTGCACTGCAGTGTCTATTTCTGTACAATACACGTGAGCTACTTCTGCGATTTTTTTCACAGATCTGCAGTCCGTTCATATCTGCGAGAAATTCGTAACTTGAATGTTTGTAATTCGGGAACTTACTGTATAGCTGAGGCTAATCGACGACCAATCAAACTGAAAAACATCTCCAGCAGTGATGCTCACTGGGCGACCGGTTCATCTCTATTATGATCGTAAAAATGTTTTTTTTTTTTTATCTATTTTGGAGTCAGTGTGGCGATACGTGGATCACTATGCAAAGGAATCGCAATTCACACCTGAATCGATCTTCCCCCTGTCTCTAAATGGATAGAAATGGATAAAACCATGTGATAACTGGCGAAAGTCTGCGGTGTAAGAGGAATAAAGACGTGGTGTTAAAGGACAATCATCCATGTTAAGCTTCATCACACCTGTCTGTCACTGATTGTTTTCCTACAACAGCACAACACACGAGTGATTTAGTCCTTATTAATGATATGCAGCACTGTAAAGTCTTATGCATCCAGTTTTTTTCACTTTTGAAACAGTTTTATGGTCTACAGTCACTCAGATGTACTTTAATAAACAACTTAACCTCACTTCCTCTTCCTAACTGACTGTAAACACAGACTGTTTATGCACAGGGACATGGTTTTCAGTGTGTGAGCCCTGACTGGGAGGTGTGTACACTGATCTCTCTCATGCCTCTCTACTCACCTGTCAGCATCGGCCTTCAGCAGAGGAGTGCTTTCTTCTGACTCGAGCAGAGACATGTTCACTCCGCAGCGTTTCACCAGCAAACTCTCTCTAAACTCACGAGCTAGCTCACCAAATCATCCCCCGAGCTCATGTTTGATAACACAAACGTCGTCAAACGGTGACACAACACCGCCATTTCAGCTCTCACACTCGGATCCTGTTGTGTTTGTGTTATAAATTAACGCCGAACAGTCTGAAGTCCAACGCTCTTATTGATTTAAAGCAGCTTCCGCATTGTGAGAACAGCAGCGTCAGGGTGAAAGGGCATGGCCGCCATATTGGATCTACGTCAGCGCGGCCGCCATATTGGAAAGGAACATAACCGCTAATGAGACAATAAGAGTCTATAGGGAGAAGCTGGTGTGAGCTGCTAAAATTAGCTTACATTCATTTTATTTTTGTTTAGTCTACGTTAACAGCTATATCCTGCAGGTTTATACATATTAACTGTACGTACACTTCAGATATTTAGATTGGGCTCAACTGCAACCTCCTAAAAACAGTGATATGTCGGTTAAATGTAGAAAAGTTCAGGGGGGGGGAGTGTTCATACACCTGGATACGTCTGGATTTTTATTTATTTAAATCTACTTTGCTCATTATTAAATATAACTATTATAATAATGTTTTACGCACCTATTATGCTTTAATCATACCTACAGACTAAAATGTAATAAATTCCTGTTTATAAAGTTTTTTTAAGTTTCATGTGTGATCAAGTATGTTTGTCACAAAATTAATTAATCCTTTCTTTCACTTATCATCTACACTGCTTTATCATGTGTACACGGCCACAGGGAGCCTGGAGCCTATCCCAGGAGACTTAGGGCACGAAGAGGGTAGATTTTAATGAGAAAAATAAATTTTAGTGTTGTGAATGAGCGTGTGAGTGTATATGTAGATTTAAGTTCAGGTGAGGAAAAGTGATCGTAAGTCTGGATTAGACCTGCAAGTCTTGAACAAGTTTTATATAAAGTATTTCACTCTACTGCACTCATTATTAATATACCTACAGTATTATAACAATATTCTAAGTCACTTCACACACCAATTACGGCTTTTTAATACAAATATACCAAATTATCAAGTTTCAACTGAAATTAAATGAATTCTCATTCATAAAAGTATTTCTACGGTTGTCTAATCAAATACATTTATTACAAAAATCAGTCATTAATTCATCGTTTATACTGCTTTATTTGTCCTGGTGAGTCTTCCTCGTCTTGGTCAGAAGATGGTGTAAGGAGAAGGCAAGCAGCAGGAGGAGAAAGAGCTGATCTAAAAACTTATTTATAGGTTTGTTTGTTTTTATTTATTTATTTGATTTGTTAATTGAAGTTTGTTTGTAAATACATCTTTCCATGCAAATACACATTAGTCTAATTATATATTTTCCATCCCTGTCTATTTAGTAAGGCTAGTCTTTGTCTATATACACTGTACCTTGTGTTTCTTAGAGGAATAATAATAATAATAATAATAATTATTATTATTATTATTATTATTATTATTATTATTAATTAATTCATTAATTTATTTATTTATTATTTTTGCTGAATATTCAAATGACTTTATTTTGTTTTTAGGGCCCTAAATTTGAAGTTTTCTTTTTCTTTTAGTTGTTTTGTATTTTTAAATTTTGATTAGTGTGGTAATAATTTTTCAGTTGTTAATAAATTTTTTTTTTTTTTTTTGCTGACCACATTTGATGTCCTTTAGCCGTACCATACCAGAATGAACGAATGAAACTGTAAAGAAAAATATATCTATAAACATTGTAAATATGCAAAGCTTAAAGCTTTCAAAAGATTAACATAAAAAAACCCTAACCATTGCTTATTTCCATTATTCAGTGTTTTCCTTAGTATATGTAAAGAGAGAGTTACTGATTAGAAGGTTCACGGTTCGAGCTCCAGCCAGGTTGCCTAGTTGCCAGGATATATGTCGGTGTGTATATGTATATATATGTATATGTGACAAATAAAGGCTGAACAAATATTATTTTGCTGTGTGAAATAGTGGGTTTATTTTTTAACAAAAATGCAAAATTAGATTAGATGAGATTAGATTAGATTAGATTAGATTAGATTAAATTAGATTAGATTTTATTGTCACTGCACATGTAGGTACAATGCATAAAAATACAGCATCAGAATACAGAATAATTTCTGTGTTCAACAGATAACTTTTTTTTTTTAAGTGATGGTTTTATTTGCACAATTAACTATCGAGTATTTTTATTCTGATGCTGATGCTGATTGTGGAGAGAATCAGCAGTTCAGTATGTTTATACAGTACTGTACATATCATCATATGTGTTATTTCATAGTGTTGTAATCTTCAGTATTGTAGATGGAATTGAGAAAATAAATCACTAAACAAAAAGCACTGAATCAGATCATTTTATTTGATTGTTTATGTCAGTGCGTTTGCTTTACAGAATTATGTCATGTTTACATAAATATTATACTGTACTTTACGAAGGAGAAATGTATTTCTGTTGCATAAGAGAGAATGCACTTTCACTAATCAGAAGGAAGAAATTATCTAAAAAAAACTTAATAGAAAGAAGAAACCTCTTTTCTCTTGTTTATAAATGAATAACAGAATAAAACATTTGGTCCAGGACACACCCAGTCCAGAATATGGAGCAGAAAACAGCATCACTGTGTTACACTCTTACAGCACAGTGTGACTTATGAAGGAGGAAGTTGTGTTCAGAAATGTATGTAAGAACCGAGAAAAGAAAAGTGTGTAACGGTTTTCAATTTCACAGTTTCTTCTCACAGTGGAAGTAGAAAAATATAAACTTTTCACCCCTCCCGGAAAGAGAGGTGTTACTGGTACTGTAAGTGAGAGAAAGGAATTCTGGGTACAGAATGCTTTAAGTGTGTTTATAACTGAGTAGATTGTGTTTTTCTCTTAATATACAGTATGGTATGTACAGTATGTGTTATGGGAGAAAAACGTATCACATGACAAAAACCGAAGCTGCTACACAGAGTGATGGAGGTTCATCTCAGTTCTCCCGTGCGTCCAGGTATACGTCCACTCATACACTACACTCCTACAGTATTACATTTTTTAAAAGTTCTTTGTTGTATAACACAAGCTGTTATGATTGCAGATAACAAATATAAGTTTGATAAAGGATCAGTCGGGATGTGGATGCGCCTGGTTCTTCTCTTTATCACCGTCGTGCTGGTTAAAGGACTTTTGATCACAAGTGCCAACTTTTGTAAGTCTGATATAAAAGTACATCTTATCTTATTTCTTATCTCTGGATGTAAAATCTGGGCTCTTCTTGACAAAGAAACTGCTGCAGAGTCTGGAGTATTAACACTGGTGAAATAAAATTAAAATGCCTAATTAAAAATAATTAATGCTGAATGTTTTCCATATTTTTATTTACCACATTTATAATAAATTCTTAAATATATTTGCTTATCATTGTGGATTCCCAAATCTTTCTTCATTGGCTGAAGTAACCAAAAAAACAAACAAACTTTAGTAGCATGTGTTAAAATATTATTTCCATATTTTCGCTTCTTTTTCCTTACAAAAACAAACAAACTGAGATTGTAAACAACTACACAGCCTTAAGGCAAAGCACAAAATAATAATAAACAAGCAATTTAGCGATTTCAGACTAAACAACTTTATTATACTGTATGTATTACTACAAGCAAAGATTTTTTTAAATGAGAGTTTTCTTGCTAAATGTGAAATCAATTCTGTACTTTATAATACTTTATACTGTAATACTGAACTTTATACAGTTAGATGTTTCTTTAAATAACTATTTTTAAATTAGCTTGGCAAATTGTTTTGGATAGTTGTCTAATTTTTTACTTCTTGCTCTTTTGTTTTTTCAAAAACGATGGGTTATTTGTCCTACGTAGTTGCTGTTATTCGTGCGCGACAGTTTTTTTTTCCCTCTCTTCAGTTCTGAAGGTAAACGTTGGAGAATCTGGAGACCTAACGGTGAAGTCGGTTTGTGTGAGTGACGAGAGCGCAGGCGGCGAGAAGTTACAGCTTCAAGCAGAAATCCAGAGACTAACAGCGCTGCTACACAACATCACTACAGGTACAAACTCCACTTTTATTATAATTATATAATCATACTGTCATATTTATCTTACTCAAAGGGAATCTTACATACAGGAACTCGGCTGAGAGTTATCGCCCCCTATTGACTTTTTGTTTTGTAAATAATTATTTCCGACTGCCTACCCAGGACAGTTACTTTTCAGCAGGATGTGTTTCCAGTTCACCCTGACGGACCGTCTCTTTTCTCACACCTCCCTAGATACTCATTCACTCACTCATCATCTATACCGCTTTATCCTGTATTCAGGGTCACGGGGGCCTGGAGTCTATCCCAGGAGACTTAGGGCACAAGGCGGGGTACCCCATGGACAGGGTGTCAATCCATCGCAGGGCACACACACACACACACACACACACACACACACACACACACACACACACACACTCACACACTCACTCACACACTACGGTAATTTGGGAACTCAAATTAGCCTAACCTACATGTCTTTGGACTGTGGGAGGAAACCGGAGAACCCGGAGGAAACCCACCAAGCACGGGGAGAACATGCAAACTCCATGCACACAGAGACGGGAATCGAACCCAGACCCTGGAGGTGCAAGTCGACAGTGCTAACCACTACACCACCGTGCCGCCGCCGCCGCCTTAGATGCTGTCTTTTCTTTTCTCTGGGCCATGCAGACTCTCGATGCCAGCTTTGCCCAAAGAGATGGCACTGGTTTAATGGCCACTGCTACTTCATCTCAGCTGGACTGGAAGAAGACCGCAAGTGGGCCGAGAGCGTGGAACACTGCGCCGAGCAGAACGCCAGCCTGGCCATCATACAGCACGAAGCTGAGATGGTGAGAACCGAGCAACAGCATGATTCATTAGTTAGGACTCTTCAGTTAGACATTAGACATATGAAGCATGTTTGAGGCTAAAGCGTTTTTTACTGCATGTTACAATTCTGGAAAAATAAGTTATAGGTTAAAGGTTCTTTTAGGTTGTAAAGTGTTCCTCAGTAAAATATCTGCGTGAATAAGATCCTCTGCTCTGTCTAAAGTCCCACGTTCTCTAAATCAAATACTCAACTCATGATGTGGACCGCTATCGTCCAACCAATCATGAAAATGTTCTTTTTTTCTATTATAAAATAAAAGTATTCCTTGATTTCACAGGAGTTCCTCCTGAGTCAGTTGAGCAGGTTTTCAGAGACGCCGTTTCCCTGGCTTGGTCTCACTGACGCGCAGGTGGAAGGTGTGTGGGTGTGGCTGGATGGAACTCTGCTACAAAACCACAGGTTGTAAGTATCATCTCATTAGAAATCGAACACGTAGTCACTTTCTTGAAGGTGTGATGTACCGTATGTCTTATAAAGTCTAAAACAAAATATTTTCTTAGATAGGTTTATACCACAACACACCTGAAAACAAATCAGAGATTTACTGTATATTCATGTTTTTGTTTTAATAAAATATCATTTTAATTTTACTCACACAATCCACACAGAGACAGACGATATACATTGTCTTAGGAGAACAATAAACATACTTTTTTTAAAAATTTAGTAGAGATAATTAACATTCATGGAAGGAGTCTCCAGTGTCAGCGCTTTGTAAACAAAATTTTCCCCGACATGAACGTGAGATTAACTTCACAAGGGAGGAAAAAGAGATGCATGTGAGGAAACACATATTTATTGCCGTTATAATGTAAGAACAGAACAGGAACTAATGTCCATGACTGTACACCTGCAACATTTTACACCCATAACTAGGAAAAAACAAAGGTAAATATATTTAAAAATATTCGATTTTTTATTATAATAGCAACAATCACAACAACACCAACAACAACAATAATAATAATAATAATAATGCTCAACCCTGATATTGGCTCTTCCAAATGGTTGAGTTGAAATGGTTGAAATACTTCATGGTAAAAGTTTCAATAAATTTACAAAACAACAACAACAACAAAACACAACACAAATGTTTTGGGTACTAGAGCATCATCTTTCTCGTGGTAAAGTATGTATCAATTGAAAAGGCATACACTGATCAGGCTTAACATCAACAGCACTGGTCAGTAAACTGGACTATGTACCAGTGAACTGGTGAAGGGATGGTGGGCACCCAGGGGTCACCCACGGCCACAGGGACCGAGAGCCAATCATAGAAAAAAATCAATCCTGGCCGTGATAGAAAGACGGCAAAACAACCAGTGCGTCACATTCCACCACATACTGGTCCCAAAAGGCAAAAAGCATAAGGCTACCGACCCGGTCTACTGTACAAACGCCCCAGAGCCACAGCCCATTGAGCATCCAAGCAAAAAACAAGTCATAACGATCCACTGCCAACGACCTGGTACCAGACAACACAGCACACGCCCAGAAAGTCCTGCAGAGCCACGCCCAGTGAGGTCAGATCTTCCCTAGCAAAAGTGAACGTCACAAAGGTTTTAATGTTATGGGTGGTCGATGTACTATTTAAAGACTCTATTTTTTTTTTATCATAGTTTACCTCAACCAAATGGTAGAGATGCCTAAATCAAGTTACGTTTAACACAGTTTTTCACAAAGATATAATTGAGCATAATGTTAAATATTAACTTAAAGTATTAAGTTAATATTTAACAAAGGCACATTGCTGTCGTATATAGGAGAGGAAAAGTCGTTAGATGAGCTGGTATAGGAGTAAACAATTTTTTTTATTATTTTGAATTACTTTCCTTTAACATGAAGGCTTTTATTGAATTATTCCTTACATAAACTAGTTTTCATTATTCCTTACACATGCTAATTGTGTGTGTGTGTGTGTGTGTGTGTGTGTGTGTGTGTAGCATAAAGATGCAGTGGGACTCCGAGCACAGAGACTGTGCGGATCTGAGAGGTGACGGAAGCGTGTTTGCGTCTGACTGCGAGTCCTACGGGCCCTGGCTGTGTGAGAAACCTCAAAATTATTGGCACCCTTCATGAAAATGAATACAGTGGAACCTCGGATTGCGAGTAACGTGGTTTACGAGTGTCCCGCAAACCGAGCAAAGATTTTTAATAATTTGTTATTCGGAAACCGAGCAAGTATTAGTTTACGAGTGCCGAATATCATGCTTCACACATGCGACTCTTATTTTGACACCGAGTGTCACTCAATCACCTTCCCCACGTTTGTTGTGAATCTTAAAAAGCTCGGTGGGGAGAGGGAGGAGGAGTGTTACTGTGTGAAACGAGGTGAGGGAAGGGGATAATTACACACACACACACACACACACAAACACACACACACACAAGGCGCCTGCGCGCACCAACGGAAACACTTATCTATCAGGATTTATTTGTACTTTTTTTAAAGGTAAAGTGCAGATTAATTTGTTTTATTTTCATTTTATAGATTGTATTAATTATTATTTTTATTATTATTATTTTTATGTATTTATATTTGGGGGCTGTTTAACGAATAATTTGAGTTTTCATTATTTCTTATGGGAAATGATTTGGTTTACGAGTGTTTTGGAATACAAGCCCACTTCCGGAACGAATTATGCTCGTAATCCAAGGTTCCACTGTATATGCCATTCCATAATTAATATTCCTGGGGGGAAATGACCTGTACAGCACTGATGATCTTCTTGCAATGTCAAACAATGTTGAGACTTGTCTCGGATTGTCTTGGATTCCTAAGCTTCTGCTTTTCATTCAAATCCAGAGAATGAGTTTGTCATGGTAAAATATTGATTTTTTTTTTTTTTTAAGTCCCAGAATTGTTTCTCAGTTGATTTAGCTGCATGTTTAGGCTCAATATCTTTTTAAAAGTTCCATATTTTGTCAATGATTAACTTCCTGATACATGCAACCATGATTTCTGGGGGTAAAATATTCTGCTCCAGATCCCAAAGCCTCAGGAACCCAGGTTCATGTTTCCCAATAAGCTTGTCCTCATATACACTCGCCCTCTTCGTCAAATATGATTTTTTTTTTTTCCTCATAGATCCCATTTGTAGTTCCGGTGAAGACGAAGGAGCTTTTTGCGTCTTGCTCTCAATACAGATTTGTCAAGTGAAGGGTGCCAATAATTGTGGAGTTGCCTGTAAGCATGAGGCTGTTTTGATCGGTTAGTCATGATATTGTTCCTTAGTGAGCGATTAGACCAGATTTCACATTCACTGACTGTAAATAATGTCTTAGTATCTACATGAGGTTCTCTCTCTCTCTCTCTCTCTCTCTCTCTCTCTCTTCCCCAGTACTAATCAGGATAAATATATTAAGTTATATTATAGCTAATTGTTGAGATAAAATCATGAAATCAGTGTCGAAATCTAAAGATTAGATTTAACTCTACATCCATTTTACAAGATGTGAAGAGGTCCTCTCTTTTTTTGGTCTTTCTTAAAAAAAATTATTTTATTAATTTTTTTTAGTCTGAATGCCATCTTTACATGTATATATATCTATATATAATTATAAACCTTATTCTGACTTTATTAAGCAATGAAAAATTGACAAAATACAGCATATATACACTACACATTAAATGCTACTATTACTAATAAAAGCAGATTTCTAATAAAACTCCACGCACTGCTATCATTTCTCTCCTGCTTCCACTGTATGAATAAATACGCTCCTTGAGAAATATTTTATAAAGATATAATATCTACATTCTGGTTCCATAATGTTCATTTTTAGCACATGAAGGCATAATAATTGCAAAAATAAAGTGCAGTTTAGCAGCAATCACGGTAATAATTGAACATCGATAAAAAAAAGAAACACACACACTGTATACACACATACACACACACATACTGTATACACACATACACACATACATACTGTACATTACAATATTTTCAGAAAAACTGGCACCATAAATATATTAAATAATGCTACTATGTGGAAATGTTTCCTGAATTAGGCGCAGTGTTCAATGTCATGTAGCACGACAGTGATTTATAGAGCGCTGTTGTTTTCGGGACAGGATAACGTCATGACGGTCCTCCCGTCCAGCGGGGCGAAGAGAGGGTAGAGCTTCCCGCGAAATTGCCCCGTGAAAGTGAAGATGTGTGATTTCGTCTCCACGTTGTAGAAGGAGATCTGGCCCTCCTCGTAGTCGAGGTATATTCCTATTTTCTTGGGCACCATGGTGAGAGGCAGCGGCGTCTCGGTGTCCGTGCAGGCGTAGAACTGTCTCGTGCTCCTCCACAGCGTCCAGTAACCCTTGGAAGGCTTCATGGCGAAGCGGCCGTGCCTTTTGGAGGACGCGCCGGCGACGCCGACTCTCCAGTATCCGTTGTTCGCTAAGTCTACTTCCCAGTAGCTGCGTCCTTTCGCGTAGCCCGTCCAGCCGAGGACGCACGGCCAGTTGTCGAAGCGCTGAGGGCTGTACGGCAGGTCGGCTCCTTCCAGACCCTCCTGAACCTTCTTCTGATCCTCGGAGAGCAGCAGCCAGGGGTGAGCAGTCAACGGGTCCAGGGTGACATCGACTAGGGAAGGAAGGGAGGAGAGTGGACGAGGGTTAGTATCCAGTCAAGAATTAATCATTCGTTCCGTTTGAAGAAATCGTCGTCAAAAACGTACCTGATGCGCTGGTGATCCAGTTCCACACTACAGAATGTAAAAACACAAAATGTGACAATGAAAATCATAACTCCTAATTTTATTTATGTTGAGAACAGATCTACAATATCTGCTGCTGTACATGGAAACTTACCAGAGTTAGGGATGTACTGTTGTGTTCCTGTTTTACACACACACACACACACACACACACACACAAACAGAAACGAGTCACAAAGGGCTAAAGCGACCTTACGTTTAATTTAAAAGTTTTAGTTTAAGCTTTAGTTTAAAAAATGTTATACATATAATACAGAGAATGTGTGCGCCAAAGAAGCTCCTTCTGAAGTTGATACAACATGGACGTGACCAATCGTGACCTTTTCTCAAAATTTCAAGCTAACTTTAGCCATTTTGGAGAGCTGATTTTATTTGTGCCCCCAAAATTTCCATTTTTCAGTGTTATACTGTCTCACTTCAAACAATAACCATTTAAAATACAAATGTTTCATATTTCTTAATGATTCATATGTCTGTATTGATACTAAAATTGGTGGAAGCTTCTAGAAGCATACTGTAGGACCTGTAAAAATTGCTACTTAAATTGGTTTTTGGTAAAAAAAAAATTAAAAAAAATTAAAAAAAATAAAAAATCTGTAGTGTCCGTAACCATGCTAAATTCATGTTGCGATATTTTAACAATTTAACATTTTAGAATAATAAACTTTTTTAGGTTCATGGCTTTTCATGTGAAATTTAAATAGAAAAGAAAAGTTTAATCTGAATGATGATTAAGATCGTTGAAACGTTTGAATTCCAAAAAGTTACAGACGCAACATAAAAGCGCATGAAACTATATTTAGCAAATGTGTTCCTGTGTCGCCTTCCAGGCTTAATGCTGTAAAGACTTTTATTTTAAAATGCTGCGTTTGCTGATGTCACTTCCTGTTTCCGGTTTTGGTGTTGTTTGAGGAAGCATGTAGTATTTACACATGTTTTTGTATCCAGTGCAATCCGTGCTGTAAACCATACTGAAGCAATGTTGTAAGTTTGTATTTTCATAGTTTATTTTCTGAGTTAATGTTACAAACATTATTTATGTAAAAAGGTATTTAAATTGTTTTAAAAAAAAAAAGTGATTTGTTTGCATGTAATTACAAAAAGCAGTTGAACAAATTGTGATGGTTACATTTTGTGTTTATGGCAGTTTTCACTTTATCTGTAAGATGTAAGAGCCACAGTAAAAGGAAAGAAACCTAAGCTACGACTCAAGTCATCATTTTGCAGAAAAAGTTTAGCTGGTTGGATAGCTGTTGCTACTACGCTACAGTGAAGACAGCACAGTGAAAAAACATTGAAAGCTGGTATCTACAGTGTGGTACAATGGAATCGATACAGAGTGACAAGGCTTCCGTTGTGAGTGGGAGAAGCTTACGGTCGTCAACATCATCTACCTCACTAGTAAGAGCCCGAGCTAAAGCAGAGGCAGCGAAAGCACGTGCGACATTCGCGGAACAAGAGGCTAAAGCTAAAATAGAAAAAGCTATCAAAGAAGCAGAGTACCAGAAAGAGAAGGCTAAAAGAGAAGCTGAATATGAACTGGAAAAGGCAAAAAAGGATGTTGAGCTGAATACACTAGCTATACACAGAGAGGCAGCAGTTGCAGAGGCTGAGGCGGCTGTGTGGGAAGCAGCAGATGCAATGGAAAACTATGCTRTTTTGGATGAAGTGGGCACATCAGAGGAAGCCAAAATGGAGCGGACAAGTAAGTACGTCCAGTCTCATGTCAGCCCATATGCACAAGAAAACAATCCATCTACTGACTCTCCAGCACAAGCAGCAACTAAAGCTAATATGTCACCATGCCAGGTTCGTGTTGGTGATACCCCCCAAGTATGCCTTAACTYTTTCATATTAAGAAAGCAGCCTGTTGCGTACGAGTCATCAYATCCTAATGTTCTTAATAGTCATACATTAGCTAATGAAGGATTCAGCTATGAGTATGTGCCAACATTAATAAAAGAAGAAAATCAGACTCCACATGGAGGAGGTGACCATTCTAGCATGTCTAAATTGTGTCACACTGACTTACGGAAACCTACCCATACCTGGTGTGCGCAGTCAGCTGAACATGAAGCACCAACAAGTGAGCACCTGGCACGGTATCTAGCTCGACGGGACCTGGTGAGTTCAAGTCTGTATAGATTTGATGATAAACCTGAAAATTATCGAGCTTGGAAGTCATCGTTTGACAGTGCCACTCAAGGGCTGGGTCTCACAGCTACTGAGGAATTGGACTTGATGACCAAATGGCTCGGCAAAGAATCCAGTGATCACGTCAAACGTATACGGTCAGTTCATGTAATAAATCCAGGGGTGGCGCTCGAAAGGGCCTGGCAACGTCTCCAGGAGTGCTATGCAGCACCTGAGATAATTGAGAAGGCCCTTTTCAACCGTCTTGACGATTTCCCAAAGATTGCTGGAAAAGAACACACAAAGCTACGAGAACTGGCGGACTTGTTGATGGAGCTACAGTGTGCTAAGGAGGATGGCTATCTCCTAGCCCTATCTTACCTCGACACTGCCCGTGGCATCGAACCCATAGTAGCAAAACTACCCTATGGGCTTCAAGATAAATGGATCTCTGCTGGTTCAAGCTACAAGGAMGAGAACGAAGGACGATTTCCACCCTTTGAATTCTTCACAAGGTTCATAAGCTATGAAGCAAGGAAGAGGAATGACCCCAGCTTTACCCTCTCAAGTGTAACTGGCCCGCCATTAAGGCAAGGTAAATCCTCCTTCAAAAGTAGAACAAACCCCGTTTCAGTTAACAAGACCAATGTTTTATCAACAGGCACAATGACAAAAGGGCTTGTAAAAAGCATAAATGACCCAAACAAAATTTGTCCAGTGCATGGCAAGCCACATCCCCTCAAGCTATGTAAGACCTTTAGAGCCAAAAATCTAGAGGAGAGAAAAACATTTCTCAAAGAACAAGGCATATGTTTTAAGTGCTGTAGCTCATCTACACATTTGGCCAAGGACTGTACTGCAGTAGTTAAGTGTAAAGAGTGTGACAGCACCTATCACGACTCTGCTATGCATCCGGGACCAGCATCCCAAATTACGATTTCCTCCATGGCACCATGCAATGGCGGGGAGGGAGAACTAAGCAGTGAYGATCAAGCTGTCATCGAGTCAAACTGCACTGAAGTCTGTGGTGGGGGACAAGTAAGTCGGTCGTGCTCTAAGATCTGTCTTGTGAAGGTGTATCCCAAAGGACAACTAGACAAAGCCGTCAAAGCCTATGTTGTCCTTGACGATCAAAGTAACAGGTCATTAGCAAWATCCAGTTTCTTTGAACTGTTTGACATAAAGAGTAAACCATACTCTTATTATCTGAGAACGTGCTCTGGCACAACAGAGACATCTGGACGAAAGGCTGAAGACTTTGTGGCTGAGTCACTCAATGGGAAAGTTACAATCCCACTACCACCACTCCTTGAGTGCGATGACATAATGAACAATCGTTCTGAAATTCCGACACCGAATGCAGCCCTACATCACCCACAMCTTAGCAAGGTGGCACAGCACATCCCAGAGATTGACCCCACTGCTAAAATCCTCTTGCTGCTTGGCAGAGACATAATAAGGGTGCACAAGGTACGAGAGCAAATAAATGGCCCTCACAATGCTCCCTTTGCCCAACGTCTTGACTTAGGCTGGGTGCTGGTGGGAGAAGTCTGCTTAGGGAAAGTACACAAACCAACGGTTAATGCTTTCAAAACCACTATCCACGACAATGGACGTTCCTCACTCTTTCAACCCTGCACAAGCCTCTCACAAATCAAAGATAAGCTCTATTGCCATGCAAATATGCGAAAAGAGATGTTAAGGACCAATAAAGCCATAGAGGAAACACTGGGCCAAACAGTATTCAATAATGACAATCATGACAATAAACTAGCATCATCACTTGAAGAGGAGACCTTCTTGAGGTTAATGGATGAGGAGGTTTACAGAAATGAGACGAATAGCTGGGTAGCCCCACTTCCATTTAGACAGCCAAGACAACGCCTGCCCAACAATCGAGAGCAAGCAGTCAAGCGCTTTGTATCACTCCAACGGAGTTTGCAAAGAAAGCCAAAAATGCAACAGCAATATGTGGCCTTCATGAGAAAGATCTTTGAGAGCGGCCATGCAGAGGTTGCGCCGCCTTTGGAAGAAAATGAGGAAGGATGGTACCTGCCAACTTTCGGGGTGTTTCATCCACAAAAACCAGATCAAATCAGAGTGGTCTTTGATTCAAGTGCCCAAACCTCTGGCATATCCCTCAACAATGTGCTTCTTACAGGCCCCGACCTCAACAACTCGCTTCTTGGAGTGCTGATGAGGTTCCGGAAGGAAAGAGTTGCTATCCTAGCAGATATACAGCAGATGTTTCACTGCTTCTTGGTGAGAGAGGATCATAGAAATTTTCTGCGATTTTTGTGGTATAAGGACAATGATGTGGCAAAAGAAGTTATCGATTTCAGGATGAAGGTCCATATTTTTGGAAACAGCCCATCTCCAGCTGTAGCTATATACGGGCTTAAAAGAGCTATTAGAGAAGGCGCACAAACATATGGAGCTGATACTGTTAACTTTGTAGAACGGCATTTTTATGTGGACGACGGTCTTTGTTCTTTACCAACAGAGGCTGAAGCAATCGACTTGTTACATAGAACGCAGCTTTCACTAGCAGAGTCGAACCTTCGGCTTCATAAGTTTGTTTCAAACAGTCAGGAGGTTTTGGAAGCTTTCCTACCTGAAGATTGTGCAACAGCCATAAAAGACATAGACTTTAGTGGGGAAATTGAGCCCACTCAACGCAGTCTAGGCCTTCTGTGGGAGATAAAGAGTGATACCTTCACTTACTCTGTGTCTAGCGAAGCTAAGCCATTCACTCGCCGTGGAGTCCTTTCAACTGTGAACAGTGTTTTTGACCCCTTGGGGTTTCTGGCCCCAATCACAATCCAAGGAAGGGCCCTTCTCCGGGAGTTAACAGCTGGGTCATCAGAGTGGGACACACCTCTGCCTGAGAATAAACGCAGGAAGTGGGAAACATGGCGAGATTCTCTTCAAGGATTAAAACAACTTCA
>QMIH01002834.1:1463-15989 GCA_003987875.1 Clarias batrachus
ACATCAGTTGAAATGACAATTAATATGTGATTATAAATTTGATTATTTAATGTCCAGTGTCGAAACCTAACGTATTACAGAGAAGAAAAAAAGGGGTTTCAACAAAAAAAAAAGGTTTTAAAGGTGTATCAAATGAATTTTCGGTGGAATTTAAGTACAACATTAAATTCAGTATTTATATTCAGTAAATGAATAGAATTATTGGACTATACTGGTCTATTTACACTTGTTCCTACTTTTATTATTTGATCACATTCTTTGACCACCTTTTGTATCTTTTTTTTCTTTATAACACTATAATAGCACATTTAATATGTATTCAGATTAATATTAAGCCATTACAGGTGAGGATTTGTCCAATAAATGTTACGCTTATTTGCATAAAAATTATTCATCGCTTCATCAATCATGCATCAATGAATATCAAATTCTTTTTCCCAAAATGTTAAGGTAAAGCGATGAGTTTGCGATTGTCTCAGGAAGAAAAAAAAAAACAAAAACAAGAAAGACAAACAAAGAAATAAACCAGTGAATGAAGGACAGATGGAGACTTACCAGGAAGTTGGTGGGCGGAGACACGGTGATTCTGTAATGGAAGAGCTTGCCGGCGTTGTTGTTCATTGGACGACACGGCTTCACTGTCTACAACATTTAAAAATACAACCAAAAAAAAATGATATATAATTTTTTTGGGGGGTTGTTTTGTTTTTTTTTGTTTAAAGTTAATGATGATTTTTTATTTAATTATTGGCACCCTATTATAATCTGTTAATACCACACTAATACACACAATGATGTACAATAAACACATCTTACAGAATAACAATAATAGTAATAATAATATTAGTAATAATAATGAACTTCATGCGTCACCTCTTCCCCGGGGTAAATGCTGTGCCGGATTCCTGTGCGTCTGGCTTTAGCGCTGCACTTGCACAAGGGACCGTCGTTCATCTTCAGGAAACACAAACGATTATAAACACACACTGTCCTGACAATTCTGCTAAGATAAAAGGTTTATCTGCAGTAGTGCATCTAAATATGCTAAGAAGAGGAATGTATGGATATACATGCACAAAAAATAATATTAGGAAATTGTATCATCACACTGACTCCAAAATCAATTTGTATTGTAAATTAGTTTTTTAATTTTTATATGTTTGCATTTGAGGAGGTAAAATGTTGCAGTTCCTCAATAATCCTACAGATGGCGTGTGCCGAACTGTAAACACACTGGCAGGCAGGACAATGTCTAATCTGTGTACAGACCTGACCCGGGTCGTTGTACCACAGCTCGTCGTGCAGCCGGTCAGGGTGCGCTTTCTTACGCTTGATCTCTGCGATCACGTCGAACACCTCCAAGTCGGAGCTGCTGGAGCAACTGCTGTCCCCGTCCGAGTCACACTCCGAATCGCTCGAGCTCTCGGCTGAGAAACACACAGTGTATCAGATGGTATAGTAGGATTTAAAGAGCTGAGGAAGAAAGCAAGTGTGCAAGAAGTGCGTTCTCTGTAGACTGTCGTACCGTGGTCCAGGTCCAGCTTGGTTTTTGGTGGATCCCACTTGGGGCGGGAGGATTTGGCACGTTCCTGACGTCGCCCGAGCTCCTCCTCAAAGCGCTCGTACAGGTCTCGGAGTTTACTCGTCCCCACGACCGTCGAGTCGCCCTGGGAAGAGAGGGACGAGGTCAACAAGGACGACCCCGGAAACCGTACCGTATGTCAGCAGCAGTGAATTATACGGAACAGATTTATAGCCGGCTCATCGTGAACGGTGAAATGGCGGTACCACTTGGTCCATGGGGTCGTTGGAGTAGTAGTTCTCGGCGTGAGTGCAGCGGATCCACGCCGGCTTCAGTAACTCTTCCTCTTCCTCGTCCTCTGTCTCTTTGTAGCTTTTCTCTCGGTTTCCTCCTGCAGCCTCCACCCTCCTCTCCCTCTCCCTCTCCCGTTCTCTTTCCCTGTCCCGTTCTCTGTCTCTTTCTCTCTCTCGGTCCTCCTCCATCCGTCCACGTTTTCTCTCCCTGCTTCCTGAGCGGCTGCGTGCTCGTTTCCTGTGTCGGTCCGACGGAGGGGAGCTTCTGCTGTCCCGGTGCCGGTAGCGCTCCCTGAGCAAAGATAAACATTACAACGTACAATACAACGTACGACGCAATTCACACAGTTTACAACCTTAGTATAGCTTACAACCTTACTTTAAGTTATAACGTTACCGTGGGTTACAACACTACTGTAGGCTGCAACAGGTTACAACATACTAGGGGTTACAACAAGTTACAATGTTACTGTGGGTTACAATATTATTGTGGGTTTCAACATTACCATGTACCTATAAGTTACAACATTACTCTGGGTTGAAATGTTACTGTAGGTTGCAACATTACAACTTTCTACGGGTAACAACATTACTCTAGGTTACAGCGTTACTATGGGCTACAACATTACTCTAGGTTACATCATTTCATAGGTTTACCGCATTACAACAGGTTACAACTTCACTATGGGTTACAACATAACTGTAGGTTACAACGTAACTATAGGTTATGTTGTAACCCATAGTGAAGTTGTAACCTGTTGTAATGCTGTAAACCGATGAAATGATGTAACCTAGAGTAATGTTGTAGCCCATAGTAACGCTGTAACCTACAGTTATGTTACTAAGGGTTACAATGTTACAGTATTGCAACAAATTACATGGTTACAATGGTACTATAGGTTACAACATTACTGTGAGTTACAACATTTTAATATTACTATAGTTACAAGACTACTATTCTGTTACAAGTTTATTGTTGGTTTGCAATGTCTTGGTGGGTTATAACGTTACTCTAGGATACATCATTTCTCTGGGTTACAAAGGAACTCTAGATTAGAGCATTACAACAGGTTACAATGTCACTATATGTTACAATAATTAAACAAATTTATTTTAAAAATAGCGTCCTCAAGTAGAATGATGAGGTGATGACTCTTTTACTGTTTTATCCTTTTCTTTAAATGAAAGTTTATTTATGCTAATGGTTGAATGGGGAATTTTAAGACTCCTGGCTATGTGTTTCTGGAACAGTACATCTTTAGACTGACTAACTGTTGTCCAAAGACATTGTACAAAACTATAGCTTACGTTTCTACGGGGTTGCAAAGTTACTTTGCGTTACGGCATTACAAACGGGTAAAATGTTACATGTTACAACATTGCTGTTGTAGGTTATAACATTACAATATTACTATACCGCTACAAGGTTACTGTGGGTTGCGCGATACTTTACTACAGATTACAACAGGGTTAGGTCACGATAAGCTACATTACTGAAAATTATGACGAAAGTGAACACGCTGGATCTTGTTTATACACCTTGGCTATTCACGCCACATCTCTGTTATGCTAATTCCAGCATACAGACCACTCGTCAAGCGTTCAAAACCGGTTCTGAAGCAGGTGAAAACCTGGCCAGCAGGAGTCAACTCTGCACTTCCCCTAACCCAGGAACATCATCTCACAACCCAACCAGAAACTGTGGATTACTGCAGAGGTGCGTGCACGTCTGAAGACCCGAGACTCCGCCATCAGAGCGGGGTGGCCCTAAGAACAGAAAGGACCAAACTTTCCCGGGCCATCAGAGAGGCGAAACGCGCACACATCCTGAGAATCCACAACCACTTCAGGGATAGAGGTGACACACAGGGCATACAATGCCATCACCAACTACAGGACATCATCACCTGCCTGTGACAGGTGATGTGGCAGCGCATTTCCAGATGTTCCCACAGGGAACTGCACCTCCAGGACCACCCTACTGAGTCCTGGGATCCCCCAGGGCTGCGTGCTCAGTCCCCTGCTGTTCACACTGCTGACTCATGACTGTGTAACGACACACAGTTCCAACCACATCATCAAGTTTGCTGATGACACGACCGTGGTGCAGCAAGAACTTTAGCATACAAAGAGGAAGTGCAGAGGCTGCACGGACTGGTGTAAAGACAACAACCTGTCTCTGAACATCGATAAGACAAAAGAGATGGTTGTTGATTTCAGGAGGACACAGATGACTACTCTCAACTGAACATCACCGGCTCTTGTGTGGAGATCGTCGATAGCACCAAATTCCTTGGTGTCCGCCTGGAGGAGAATCTCACCTGGTCCCTCAACACCAGCTTCCAGCACAAGAAAGCCCAACAACATCTTTTCTTCCTGAGAAGGCTGAGGAAGGTCCAGCTTCCACCACCGGTCCTGACCACCATCTATAGAGGGACTTTCGATAACATCCTGAGCAGCTGCATCACTGTCTGGTTTGGGAATTGTGGCATCTCGGACCGCAAGACCCTACAGTGTATAGTGAGGACAGCAGTGGTGGTCATCGAGGTCTCTCTTCCCTCTATAGACATCTACACTACACGCTGCATCTGCAAAGCCACCAGCATTGTGGCTGATCAGTCACACCCATCATACACACTCTTCACCCTCCTGCCATCTGTAAAAAAGTTTTCAGACACTCACATCCAGACTGTGGAACAGCTTTTTTCCACGACTTTTTTCCTCAACAAAAAGGAACTGGACTGATACACACACACACAATCACTTAGATAAACTTAACTACCTCAAAATATTGAGACTGGACTAATAAACACACACGCAAAAACACTAACCAATAGCCATCAAACAATTGTACACACCAACCTGTAAATGCTCTTTTGCAAAATATTTATTACTTGTTAATTTGCACAAACAATTTTATCTTTGCTGCAACTTACAATGAACCTTTACTGTTTACTGTTCCTCCTCCCACTACCTCAACTGATTACCTCATTACCACAAAGTAGTGAAATGCGTCATGTTGACATGTTGTCACTTTGTTGCACATTTGCACATTTCAAATGACAATAAAAGCCTACTTGAACTTAACAAGTTCAACCCTACTGAACATTATGTATTGTATTAGAATAAAGTAGCTCCGTACACTAAATGATGTTGAAAGTGCATAGCAGGTTATAAACAGGTAATAACACATTATAAATGTATCCTGGTTAAACAATTAAAGATTGACATGCACACCTGCTGCGCTCTCTGCTCCGGTGTCTCGGGGGAGTCCGGCCTCTCTCGCTCTCTGCCCGGTACCGCCCTCCTTCCTGTCGTCGCCTGTCTGGACTCCGCCCTCGTTCCCGCCGCTCACCGTGCCCACTGTACCCCCCATACCCGTAGCTTTTGTGACGCCGTGGTCGTTCGGGCGATTTGTCGCCCTTAAAATGATGAAAATGCTCTACAGGCTTGAAGGAACCGGATTCAGAAGGGGGGTAGAAATTAGGGGGTAAAGGAGGTAAGTGGGGCTGAGGGGGGTAATTCATGGCATAAGGAGGCTGAAAGGGTACAGAGGGAGGCATCGTAGGAGGTGGATGAGGTGGGACATAAGGATACGAGCCCTGAGAGGGGGCGGGGCCACCTGTAGGGACTGGCAAAGGGGGCGGGGGAAAATTAGGGGGTTCTGGGAATCCCTGATGGAGCGGTGGGGGTGGGAAAGGAGGGCGCATGTGGCACTGCGGACCCTGGGAGGGCGCTGGGACAGGGTAGGGAGGGAATTCAGGACGAGGTGGCATACTGGGCATGTAGGTGTTCGTGCACTGAGGGTTGAAAGTGGAACAGTGGGGGGTTGAGGGGTCATAGGGGTACGGAGGGGGCACGGAGGGCGCAACGGGCTGAGGAGGGGGCAAACGCAAGGGGACAGGGGGGTAATTCTGAGGAGGAGGGCGTCCTCGTGGACATCCGCGTCCAGGGTGAAAAGACATCTTCTGAAACAAGGCCAAATACAAGGATTGTTACACCTTATACATTTACCTTATACATTATGTGACTGTGATCATACTAACTGTTATCTCTCCTTCTCCTCTCTCTCTCTCTCTTTAAGTCTCCCTGTCTCTCTCTCTGAGCTATACATGTCACTCCCGAGCTGCCATTGATCCAGACCCCATCTGCACGCTGGACCTGTCTGACTCGTCCTGGTCTCCCGCTTCTGGTTGGAGATCTCGTCACATGGATGCCCCGTGTTGTCTGCTTGAGATGCGTTTGGTGACTGGGGGACGGTTCCACTTTACCATGTAGACGGACGTGGCCTCAGCTGATGCAGACAGCTGTTCTCTGAGGACTTGTCAGGACTGGAATTTCCTACAGTCTCCCAGAGCCTCCAATAACGAACTGGACTCCATATTAACTTAAACACATCTCTTGTTATACTGAACCTCCAGCTTCCTAACACACAGTATGATGCTGATCAATCCCAGCTATCCGTTATCAGGATGGGTTCCCTGTCAAGTCTGGTTCCTCTCAAGGTTTCTTCCTAATGCCATCTCCAGGAGTTTCTCCTCTCCACCGTCGGTCTCGACTCGCTTTTCCTTTGATTCTGTGAAGCTGCTTTGCGACACTGACTATTGCTTATTATTCAAATAAAATTCAATAAAATAATTTCTTACCCTACACCAGGGGTGTCAAACGCCGAAGGGCCGCAGACCAGCAGGATTTTGTTCCAACCCTGCTCCAACATATATGCCATGTAGTTTTCAAATAAGCCTTAATGATTTGATTAGGTGGATCAGGTGTTTTTAATTATGGTTGAAGCTAAACTCTGCAGGTCCTCGAGGGTTGGAACAAATCCCTGCGGGTCTGCGGCCCTTCAGGAACGGCGTTTGACACCCCTGCCCTACACAGTGCACTAGGTTTCACAGATGGATTGTATAGCGCAGTACTGTGTGTATGATACATAGTGTATATACTAACTAGTGGAACTTTTCTATACCCATTAGAGAGCCACAATCTAAAATTCGTCCTGTGAAGTGCACACATACAGCACTTTTTTTAAAGAACATTATGCACTTTAGGATGAATTAATGATGCAAATTCATGCAAACATAAGTACTGTACATGCACATGCCCTTATAAAAGCACACCCTTCTGCAGATAAATTTAGCTATGAAATGGAGATGGGGGAAAAAATTATTCAGTTATGTATAAAGATTTTTTCAGTTATGAAGTGATTCATATGTTACCACACTGACCCCAAAATCAATTAAAAAAAAATGTTTTTTCCATTTATAACAGTGACCGGAATAGTCTGGTTCTCAGTGCGATTGGCCGTGATCAGTATCTGATCGGCATCAGATAGAAACGATTCTGTACAGATTATAGACGCTTCCAAGTGGCGCAACAAAAACGCATTTATACGGCGTTACATTATCACAAATCACGCACGTTAAAAGCCTCCAATCTGCCTTTTTCTCCAAACTCATGAGATAATTAGTCTCAAACCCACTCACACTGGTCTCAACACTGCGAGCACTAGTCAAAAATCGGTTGCGTTATAACCTGTGTTCTTATTGCCGAGTGGAGTTTTGAAACTGTAGACGGGTTTGCGGCGGTAAAACCCTGCCATTTCTTTATAATCCGAGAGGTGGCGCACTCTGTACTATTTACACATTTACGTCCTCCCGTGTGGTAGGAGTGACTTATTCGCGATGTTTGTTTTGACATAATAATTATAGGGGAATGACAGAAGTTAGTATTTAAAGTTAGTTTGTATAGTTTAAATGCTGCGTTTGGTTTTTAAGTAAGATAACTAATGATGTAAGGAACAGACTACATTTAATGAATCATGGAACTATCTTTAAAAGTTTAAAATCGTAACAAAATCGGGAGGAAATGTCATATCGGATCGGGATGTTTATAAAATCGTGATACTTATAGAATCGCAACACGGAGGTATCGTGATATTATCGTACCGGCTGCTCCCTGCTGATTCCCATCACTGATACAACGAGCTTAAAACAGGTCAGCTAGCACTTATACACATCATTCACTCAGTTTAAGTCACTCTCAGTGGGCTGTTTATCTCAGACTCAGAGTGAAATCACAATAAACACATTGTAATTGTTTCGCAAAACCGTTAAAAGCGAGTGTGTCACTTACCTGCGCGCGCTAGCCGCTAATCGAGCTAAATCTGCTAGCAGGACAAAATCTTATTGATGAGAAACCGGAAGCAGCACGAGCCCAAAGTGTATCATATAATTTATATGATCGTGTGTATTAACGTATCCAATGTCTTCTATAAATCCAGCGAGAACAGTACGCGATTATATCAGGATTCTTACAAGTGCTTATTTAACGCCGCAGCAAGTAGCTGCATCCCAAATCACTCCGTGTACCCTATATAGTTGCACTACGTATGGCAAAAAAATAACACAGCGAACAGTCTAACTAGGGCACTACGTGTCAAAGAGTTACACATTTTGGGATACAGCCTGCGAATTTTATTTTGCACTGCTAAAGGGAAGGACCAATCAGAATTCGCGGCTTGCCAAGATCAGCCAATAAGCGTTGAGGGCGAGTGTTCGTCGTAAATCGTGTCCTGTGGAAACACGGATGCGCTGAGAAATGCGTTCCGAGGCGATATGAAGAGTAGTGTGTGTATTACTTCGATACATACGAAATATGTCATTATTGGGAGTTTTTAAATATCATGATTTCGAGATATTTCGTGATGTTACGTTACTTTCACTTAATATGTTATTTTTTCTCTTATGTCATTTTGATTTAATGTCTCACATTTATTTTTTTATTTGTAAACTCATTATTTCAAGATATTTACAACTTTATAAATGTGCATACTCTTTAATATATTTATGTCATGTTAACAATGAGATGCTGCTCGAGCAGTTGTGTCTCAAATTGAGGAAGCACACTACACACAGGTCTTTCCCTCCTTTTTTATTTCCCTCTTTACAGATTGAAAAACCACGATGTTAAAAATGTTTCTTCAGATGTCAGAGGTAATGCTCACACTCTCACACACACATACACACACAAAACCCTGACACTATTGCCATGATGTCCACCATCGCAGTAAAACCAATACTCGCTTGTGTACAAAATGGTGTGAGCATCCCCACCGTGATAGCATCTTTAAGATCTCTCTCTCACACACACACACACACACACACACACACACACACACACACACACACACACACACACACACACACACACACACGATGAAAAAAGAACTCAGGGGAGGAGGAAAAAGTGGTGCGCACACCCCCCACCACCGAAACAAACCCGCCGGTGTTTAATCATGTTTTTAAAAACGAGCCTTAAGTCATCGATCACGTTAGTATTTTTCATAAAAGACAGGAAGTGAAATTGAGAGAGAGAGAGAGGAAGTGCTAGCTTATGTGATTTTTTTTTCTTTAGAAAAAAAAAAAAAAGATCAAAAACATAATCTCTAAGAATCATCATCATCTTCATCATCATCACTATATAGATGCCACGTTGCTCGCCTTCCACATCTCCGTTTGGACCCTGTGCTACCAGAACCGGTGAATCAGTTGCAGCATTTGCCCGTGGAGCCCTGGGGGGCGGAGTCTTGGAGGTCAACACCCGTTCGGCCCCGCCCACTGGCACCTCCTCCTCCCCCTGCTTGAGGCTCATTCTTCGGCAGCTTCTTCGCTGTAGGAGAGGAAGAGCGACATGTCAGGAAACTAAGTGAGAGAGATTTTAACCAAATCAGCTTCTCAGATTTCCAAGAAGAAGAGTCACCCAAAAAAATGCATACACACTTCAGAAAAAGAAAAACTTGTATAAATATTTTAATTCTAAATTTATTACTTTACATTATATATTGAGATAATATTATGATATTATTATTAATAACATATTAACATAATGTACATCAAACTAGTTTCCCTTTTCATGAAGTGTGTATACATTTATTTGGTGACTCTGTATGTTTAAAAATATATACACCTCAGGATTGTTTAGTACAGAGTGACATCCTTTTCTTCAGCACAACCTAGGTAACATGATGAACTGATTTTTTTATACTTTTCTAACATACTATACAAACATAACTTAGTTTAAAAAAATAATCTTTAACAAATAGTTAAAATGTTTGCATAGGCAAAGAAATAGCACAGATTCGTAAGATGAAGTTTTTGGTTGTTTCTGGGACCAAATAATAATCATAATAATAAGCACATTTTCAGTTTGACGGTTTTTGCGATGTCACTCCTATATTCCAGGAGCGGTACAATTTACAGGTTTATACGTCTGCATAACATATCAGAACCAAAGTTATAATTCCTTTGGCTAAATACACATTGTGATGTCAGGGGACTCCACACCAGCAGGACTTCTGTATAAGCGGATGTTTTTTCAAATTGATCCATTGCTGTACTGCTGTAAAAATTCGTTTTTTTTTTTTATTTGTTTTTTTAAGTGCAGCCTGTTCACTGTGCAAAACTCTGATTATGTGCAGAGCACGTGTGTGACCCTCAGTACGGCATGTCAGTATACTTGGGCCCATTTATACTCTTGTGTGGAGAAACACTGAAGTACAGCCAGTAATAATAAAGTAAAAAAAAAAGAAAAAAAAAAAACTATAATGGGTGTTATTTTGGTGGTGTTATTTTTGTGTGTGAGTGTGTTCTGACTCACCAATGGCCATAAATATCTCATTGACGTTCATGGCGGTTTTGGCCGAAGTCTCCATGAACAGCAGGCCGTTATCGTCAGCGTACGTCTGCGCTTCCTGTTCCAGTACAAACATCACACGGTTAAAATGACACCTTGTCAATCATACACACACACACACACACACACACACACAAACATATATACACACACACACACACCTGGAAATCAACAGCTCTCTTGTTAGCGAGGTCAGCTTTGTTCCCAGAGAGGGCGATGACGATGTTGGGACTCGCCTGCTTCTGCAGCTCGTTCACCCAGTTCTTCGCTCGTGCAAACGTGTCCTACACACACACACACACACACACACACAGTGTGAGAGAGTGAAGGAGTGAGAGAGACAGTGTGGATTGAGCGAGAGTGTGTGTCTTTTCACCGTGTTAGTGATGTCGTAGACGATGATGGCTGCCTGCGCTCCTCTGTAGTACATGGGTGCGAGGCTGTGGTAGCGCTCCTGCCCGGCTGTGTCCCAAATCTCAAACTTGACCGTCGTGTCGTCCAGGCACACCGTCTGGGTGAGAAACGCCGCTAGACACCGAAAAGAAGAGTTAGAATTAGATTAGTAACCGTCTGGTCTTAGTGATGAGGTGATGATCAGAGAAGCGTGCAGCGAGAGCGCGAGAACCTCCGATGGTGCTCTCCTGGTACTCGTGGAACTGGCCCTTGACGAAGCGCAGAACGAGACTGGACTTCCCTACGGCTGACTCGCCCAGCAGAACCAGCTTAAACTGGCAGATCTTGTTCCCCGCGGCCGGCCCGTTGGGTCGACCCGCCATGACGACGACGTGCTGACGATGTGGATCCGGGTCCGGACGCTCTCAGAGACGGGAACACAGGGTCCGGTCTGGAACGACAAAGAGTTCCGGAGTTCTGTCCGAGATGCTCTGCAGTCACGTGACAGTGAAAACCGCCTGAGCGATAAATCAGCCCAGTCCCGACCCCCTCACACACAGACGTCACCACAAGCGCGAACTGACCACCAAGTGACGTCACTTCCGCCAGAAAACTCACCTATTAAACTAATTACAGCACACTGGAGTTATATTAATGCTAGCTTCTCCGACTCTATGAACTCAAGCGAACCCTTATAGTTTCCTCCATAAATATTTTAATTAACTTCATAAGTGCTGTCAAAGTTCAGTCGGAGCGTTAACGCACAGGCTAGAAGCTAGCACGGCTAACATTAGCTAACAAGCTATCAAAACAGAATTTGGGAAAAGACACAGCAGGACACTTACTCACCTAAACGCTTGTTTTTACTTCACGCGGCGTTTGACGCGTTGTCTTTGTAAATATGTTCAGTGCAAATCGTCGCACTTTTCTTTCACTTGCTCCCTTGTCAAAACATAACAGTTTTTTTTCCCCCGGTGTTTTTCCCTACCCGTATTCACACAAGCTCCGCCTCCTACTTTACGATTGGACAGTTTAACAATTAAACTTTATGAGTAGACAGTCAGAACCAATTCTCGCACAGAAGACGCGGCACTTCTGACCAATCATGAAAAAAGGGCGGAGTTTCCTGAGTACAGGTAGGAAATTTAACTAGGGCCTTTTTCGGCCTATTTCTGGCGTTACAGTCGTACTTCCGGATCCGGGTAATGCGAGTACGCCATGACACAGCCAATCAGCGCCAGCCAATGGAAATTCCGGCATGAGAGGACGTATGCTGTTTCTTGGCAACGACCGGAATTAATAAAAACAAAGCAAGAAAATGTAATGTGAAGAAAACATTTCAAACTTTACTCAGTGTTTAAAAAGCGTTTACGACACAAAAAGTAGATATATTTTACATTCATTGGACACAAAAAATATTATTATGGAAATTATCTATCAAAATAATATCTCGACTAATCAAGTACAGCATGTTTACATTGTTCACTAATTTATTAAAACAAAATGTGTGCCTCTTAGCTGATGTTAATAGTAATTTAATAATTATATCTGTCGTATCACAAATATTCTCTATACTGTATATGTTTATTTTGAGTTAAGTCAAATATTATAGTTATGAAACTGCTTCGATTTTATTAGTAACTAGTGATATTTTTATTGTTAATATTTAATTGAAGCATTAATTGGAAATAATTGTTCACTTCCGGTTCCGATCAACGTAATTAGCCTATTTTTCCACAAGATGGCGACAGATTCAAAGTCTGATAATTTTGTTATTTTTATTGTATTGTTTTAGATTTTATTTAGTTAGTATTTATTTAAATTTCATTTATATTGTTATTATTTTTTTACACTAATTTAAATTATTAACACACAGTTATAATATTTATTTATTTATATTATTTTATTTGTAATATATTTTATTATATTTTATGTTATTTATTATTTTGATCTGTAATTCACTTGTTTTTCCACAAGATGGCGCAAAACTTCAAACTCTGGTCTTCCTTTTATTTTATTCAATTTCTATTACGATTTCTGTGCATTTATCAATTACCATTTTATATTTAAGGCTTATATATGTATTTGAAAGACAATAATAACGACATGGGCGAGTCTTTTAGCCTAAGCACAGAGTCTGAGTGACTGACTGGACTCTCTGGACCGTCCCTCGGTATCCATGACACACGGCTGGGTTTTAAGATTTTATGAAGTGTATCCCGAGCTGTTTGTGTCCACCTTCGTTACCCTGCGCTCGTGCTCTCTGCTCCCTGCAAGTGGGCTAATATTTTTAGCGCCGTCCCATTTCCAGCACAGGCCTGACGTCGTCAATTCTATTCTGGTGGCAGTGTGTGTTCAGACAAAGGAAGAAAAAAAAAAAAAAAACATCGGCTAAATTCGCAAGCACAAGCAAACCTGGAGCAGCTTGTCTTAGGCAGTACAGCTTGGGAATACGGTGTGCTAGTTACCTGAAAAGACATCGGGTACGCAGGGGTCGCTAAGCCGACATGAGCTAATTTCAGTTTGCTAACGCCTCATCCTAAACACTTACAGTTGCAAAAGGAAATCGAGAGGAAATCAAAGCATCCTGACGATCTATTGTTAAAAAAACTGACATTTCAAAGGTGAAGACAGATGATGAAATCAGTCCAGAGTGAAATTCACATAGCATGTGCGCTGTTTCGCCTCAGCGCTACGAACGAAACGGTGAAGACGGCACCAAACTTACTCCTCAATACGAATAGAAATGTGAAAAAACTTGTGTGAAAGTGTGAAACTTCTTTACTTTTATAATCACTGATATTAGCATGTGCGTGTGTTTAGCATTAGGCGTGCTAATTTAGTGAAGCAGGCTCGCTAGTTTTGACATTTTATCTTAATATTTAAACGGATAAAGAATCAGAGAAAAAGTCGAATGAGACTCAGACCCAAACGTTCCATCTTTAAAATTTGCAGTGTAACACAGTGTTTATCATTAGCTCTGAATATCATTATTAATAATTATAATAATATAATAAGAAGAAAAACAGTTTGTTACTGTAGACTCTGTGCTCTCTCTGTGCACACACACACACACACAGACACGAGACAAGACGAAGCTAGACGTCCTCTTCATCACAACTCATCAGTGATCTCTTCCTCTGAAGCACTTCTTCATATTTCATGTGCTGAGCATCTCATTTACATAATTATGCATTAATATGGCACAGGTCTTTTTAAAAACACCTACAACACACACACACACACACACACACACACACACACACACACACACACACACAGGGGAAGCAAGGTCATCAGGGACACCGTCACACTCAGAGCATCACAGATGAAAGGAAAAAAACAGATGGAGACAGAGACAAGATGAGGAAAGATAGACAATAGAATAGAGAGAGAGAGAGAGAGAGAGAGAGATGGAGTTATAAATGAGTGCTGCAGATTATTAAACACACACATATTCTAAAAATGCAAACAAACGCAGCATTTTATGATGTGACATCACGCTGCAATCCAGTGGAAATCTCTGTGCAATACTGTGTGTGTGTGTGTGTGTGTGTGTGTGTGTGTGTGTGTGTGTGTGTGTGTGTGTGTGTGTGTGAGTGAGTGAGTGAGTGAGTGAGTGAG
>QMIH01002834.1:16328-31434 GCA_003987875.1 Clarias batrachus
ACACACACACACACACACACACACACACACACAGCAGAAGAAGAAGAAGAGCAGCACAATGTGATGCACAATGAGTGATAGTGTCTCTCTCTCTCTCTCTCACACACACACACACACACACACACACACACACACACACAGCAGAAGAAGAAGAAGAGCAGCACAATGTGATGCACAATGAGTGATAGTGTCTCTCTCTCTCACACACACACACACACACACGGTTCTGATTAATCATTGCACGTTCATAATGACTTTTCTTCTGTACCTGATGAAAACTGCAATGAAATGCAAAAAAGTAAGTGGAGTGAGAGATGAGAAAGAAATGAATGGTGTGAGACAGAAGGAGGAAAAGAGATCAGAGAGAGAGAGAGAGAGAGAGAGCAGTGGAGGGAGAAGAAGTTAGAGATAAAGAGAGAGCGGGAGAAAGAGGTTGGCAGAGAAAAGGTGCAATAGAAAGGAAAGAAGTGAGACAGGTATAGTGGGAAAGAGAAAGAGATGGACAGATGGAATTAGTGAGAGAGAAAAAGAAATAGCGAGAGGGGGAGAAAGATTAAGAGAGGCAGCGAGAGATGAAGAATGTCAGAGAGAGAGAGAGAGGGGGGGACAACAACAGAAAGAGAGGAAAATAGACAGAGAAAGAGTATGAAAGGGAGATAAAGGAAGCGGGAGAGAGAAAAGGGAGGGTGGGAGACAGGGAGAGACGGAGGGAGAGAGAGAGAGAGGGAGAGTAGCAGAGGGAAGTGGAGCGGTGAGGCAGTGAGGTGTAAAGACACACACGGAGACACCACACCTCGAGCGGATAAGCGGCAGAGCAGCGACCGGTGCAAAGAAAGAGGACAAGGGCAAGAGGGAAAAAAAACGAAGGGAACTGATAATGGACGTAAAGGAGGACAGAAGGATGGATTGAAGAGCGGAGAACTCGGTCAGAAGAAACAAGACAGAACCTGAGCAGGAAACAATTTAAACAGAAACAAGGGGAATCCCTCTGTTATTTTATTGCCCCATGGGGTAGTTTAGTCGAATCCGGCCCCCTCGACCCAGAGGATGGAGTGAGGACCGGAAAGGGGGGGGGGACACACGGAGAGACAGACGGAGAGACAAAGAGACACAGAGACTCGCTGACAGGAAAACAGACAGGTCTTGTGTCACCATGCCGGTGATGAAGGGGCTCCTCGCCCCACAAAACACTTTCCTGGACACCATCGCCACTCGATTCGACGGCACCCGTGAGTCTCTCTCACACACACACACACACACACAAACACACACACACACACACGCACACACACACACACACACACACACACCTGCTATCCACTGTAAACTTTACACTCCCTCTTACTGAGAGTGAATTCGTATCATTTATATAGAATAACTGGACTCTCTATCCGGGTCGGTCGGAACGTTTCGCCGTAACAGCCGCAGAAGAAGTTCATTCATTTGATAGATCCAAAACACTGGAAGTCTCTCCAGTGTCAGTCAGGATCAAACCTGTAGCTTGAAGTTTTCCAACAATGTAGTTAGTTAGCTACAGCAGAGCGCCCCCTGGCTTCATCTCAGTAAAACATACTCTGGAGCGGTAACTCCGCCCCCATCCTGTAATCACTCTGTGACCTGCCTGAGTGCACCTGTACAGTGTTAGCTCGGTGAGATGCTCATCTTCGTACAGACCGTTGTTTCTGATATACTGTACCGTCCTGACGATCATCAGAGGCAGCATTCGTAAGCATTTTACGAAGTCTCGCCGATTGTTAATTTCCTGAGCCGTGTTTTATAACGTCGCCTTTCTGGGCCTCGACCCACACTACGAACAGTGGTGATCGTTTCTTTCAACATAATATCTGTAAATAGCTTTTGCATTTCTCCACAAAAACCATTCAATTATCAACCCATAACAACGCAACATCAGGATGAGGTGCAACAATTATGAAACGAGGAAAATCAGAAACACACAAATGACTCAACATGGAGAGGGGAGGTGCTTATTCCGCTTTGAGATAGTCTTACTCTGTGTCCGATCAACATGCGAAGTTTGACGAGGACCGCCCCTTTCTGCTTCTTAGTTTTTTTCTGAATCTGGTGTCGTTAAAATGGAAGTTAAATTAAGCTTAAAACATGACATACCCCTACAGATAGACATGCTGTCACGTGACAGCATCGTACGCTGTAGCAGCACAGTAGCTTGTCTTAGCTTAGCTGATCGTCGAACTCCGCCCGTGCTACCGGTCGCATGTGCTGACTTTTTAATCACGGTTTGAGTAATAAAGGCCATGAAAGGGAGCGCATGGTTTACCAATGGCAGACCTGTGAGTGGTGAAAAACTACAGCGGCTTGTTTGTCCATGCTAAAAAAAGTCGTAAGCAAAAAGCTGCGGGACCCAACCAATCACTTTAAAAGCCACGATCATTGCCGTATGACCATCAACGGCTTGAAAATTTGATTTGGAAATTTGTAGCGATCGAGGGAACCGGGCTTTAAACCAAACAGGACCCTCTGTCTCTCTCTCTTCATGTCTCTTTGTCTCTTCTCTCTCTCACTTAACACTCCTTATGTTGTTTGTGTTTCTGTGAGTTGGGCTCGTGGGAGCGGTTGTCAGGTGACAGGAGTGTTTGTACATTCTGCTCATTTTACACAACAGCACTCCTCCACAATGCTGTGTCATCACATCTATCTATCTATCTATCTATCTATCTATCTATCTATCTATCTATCTACAGTATTCACATGATGTGTATTGACCTTCTTTGTAAGGAGTCTCCAGTGCCAGAAGTACCTGAACCTAAGTTTGCAGTTTTTTTCTTTTTTTTTTTGTCTCAAACCTGAGGCTGGCCAGGTGTTCACTTGTGTTATGGCAGCTGTAAACACTCATTCCTTCACCTGCCTGTCTTTGATAGGACGAAACCGTGTCTCAGGAAGCTTTCCTGGACGACGCAAATGTAGAAACAGACAAATGAAGAAGGAAAGCTGGCATCTGCTTCTGCTTCTCCCTGCGTGTGTGCCCCTCACAAAGACATCTGCACACACACACACACACACACACACACACACACACATACACACACACTCAAGGCAGAGCAACATCCTTCCTTGCAGCAGCAGGAGTCTCTGCGCAGCTCAAAATAGCTTCATCCAGTTGCCAGGAGATCAGCTGTAAGCAAAGTCGATGCGCCCCGAGCTTCCTAATCACACAATAACAACTTAAGCATGTCACTTTACATCTCCCAAAGCGATACGCCAGTCACTCTAATTACTAGACGTACAAAACGTCCATAATGTGCAGCTTCCTCGATGCTCGATGTCGCTGTCGGTCACATAGGAAAGGCTATGTGTGTGTGTGGAGGTGTCATGGGAGGGCTCAGGTCTGGAACTACAGGAGAGAAATCTACCTGAGCTGTGGAGAGACGACATAATGAAAGCTTGGCGTCAGGATCCTGCAGCTGATACTAATCGCATGATTTAAACATTTCAAACAACGCAGCAGTGCTTGCGTCTTAAGCAATATTCAGATGGGATTCGTTTGTGTGTGAATTGATATGAATGTGTGAAAACGAACACATATGGTGCCTTGCATACCACTTTAACTTTCCCATATTTTGTCATGTTACAACGAGGGTTGGGTATCGTTTGGGTTTTTTTTCGATAACGGTGCCAAATCGATACTTTTAAACCGGTACCCGGTGCCAAAACGTGCCGGAACCAATACTTTGCAAAAGCCACAAAAAATGATGGTGGATGATTCAAGAATACATTTTTATTGAACAAAACATTAAATGCTTAAAATTGAATAATATTAATAATTAAAAGTTTAAGTACTAGCTGGAAAGCCATCATTATAAACAGAATCCATGTTAYATTAGTATTTTACAAATCGTTTGACCATTTGTTAGCATGAATGCAACATTTGCATTTTGCAGTTAACGTTACATTAGCCTTCTGCTAACCTGCGGAAAGGCTGCTGTCGTCATCATAATCGCTGGACTCCTTTTTGCCATGGTTGGTATGACCGGGGCTGAGGGTCGTCCACACCGATAGTGCCAGCTGTTGTCTGTAATCTGTCAAACATGGCGCATCCCTCTGCTTTAACTTTATCCCGCGTGCCCTCAAATGTTTCATTAGATTTGACGTGTTTCCTCCTTTACACGCGACTGCTGTAAAAACATTTACTGCACGTCGCGGTGTCGGAATCCTTTCTTGTGAAATACAGCCACACTTTCGACCGTTTAGTTTTAGACATTTTAACGAAAGTTGTTGAATTTAGCAAGTTAAGATAGCGGTAGATCACCTGCTGCCGTCAGAGCGAGTGTAACGCTAGTTGCTGCGTTCACGTGCATGTCAGATGGTCTCATTTCCCCATGATTTGTGCTTTTAATTTTTTCCATCTAATCTAATAAACCTTTAATCTACAAAAATAAAATGGACAGTAACATTACTGCAACAATGTTATGGTTTGTATTATCAAAGCTTTGCGAAGTCTTCAAGATTTTTCTAATTAAGGAAATAACTTATTTTTCCGATCATTTCTGACACCCCATGAATGCGGTATTTAAATTTGACTAGCGATCATGTGTGTTGATGGATCTAATGCTTATTACAACGGTGTCGTCATCACAGCCCCAGAGAACAAATATATTAATCAGCAGTTCAGGCATTTAAGTGGCACCGAAATGAGGCACCGAAATTTGCGTTCTGTTTCGGTCCGGTACATACCGGTTCTATAGGTTACAACCACAACCACCGTAAATGTATTTATGGGGTTTTATGTGATAGACCAACACAAAGTGGCACATCATTGTTAAGGAGAAGGAAAAGGATAAATGCTTTTCACATTTTTTACAAGTAAATATCTGAAAAGTGTTGCGTGCATTTGTATTCAATACTTTGTAGAACCACCCTTCACTCAAGTCTTTCAGGATGTGTTTTCTACCAGCTTTGTACATCTAGAGAGTAAAACTTTAGCCCATTCTTCTTTGTAAAGTAGCTTAAGCTCAGTCAGATTCAATGGAGGGTGTCACGGGTCTAGCTGGTTGTAGTGGCTAGACCGGCTTGTGGTGTGGTTGCCGTGGGCATTAGGGTAGGCATGAACGCAGAGGGGTGTGCAAACAGAAATAGTCTTTATTAACAAACTCATAAAACAGACACAACCAAACAAAGGAACAAACAAACTCAAATTAGGCCTCAGGAAAAACACAGGGAACCAGGAGCTGACACAGGGAACCGACAGAAGGAAACATGGAGCTGGAGCTAACTAACGACACATAGGGGAACTAGAGACTAGAGTGACAGGAGACTGGAGACCGGATGGGTTAGTGGTTAGTGAGGTTAGTAGCTACATGGAATACTCGGGACACTGGATGCTGATCTAACCGGGTTAGTATCTAACTGGATTAGTGGCTAACCGGGTTAGTACTGAACTAGGGGACCGGAACCAGAACACAAAAGGAAAGGCACACATGAGGCTATACCAAACTAGCGGCTAACCTACTAGTGACCAGAACCACTAGCAGTCAATCCCACTACAGGCTAGCCTAATGGAGGCTAACCCTACTTGGGGCTAACCCTACTAGCCGTCAAGGCCTACTAGCAGCTAACCCTGCTAGCGGCTAAGCCCTCATGTGGCTACACATACGAGGGAAGCTACACACAGAGGATTAAACCAGAAGACAGAACAGTACTTACAGGAGGAGAGACAGCCTAACTAAACACTGAACAGAACAGCTCCATGAATCCACAGACACAAGGAACATCAAGAAAACAAACAATAGAGCCCTCTAGAAAAACCAAGGTAAAACAATATAACTAAAATATAAACTCAAAGAAACAATCAAAAAGGAATGCCCACATGACGGTAATACAAAACAACAAAACATACCAACAAATATCCACAAATAATGCTCGACCCAGTTTCCCAGAACATATTGATATTTATAGACACTTTAACGAGGCACCTCAGTTCAGGTGAGCACTCATCACCTGACTGAGGTGCCTTCTGGGAAACTGAGTCGATCAACAAAAACTACAGAGACAGACAGACATGAACAGTGGCCTCTAGTGGAGGTTCCTAACAGGAGAGCATCTGTGAGCAGCAATTTTTTAAGTCTTGCTACAGATTCTCAATTGGATTTAAGTCTAGACTTTGACTTGGCCGGTCTAACACATGAATATGCTTTGATCTAAACCATTCCATTGTAGCTCTGGCTGTACGTTTAGGGTCATTGTCCTGTTGGGTTGTGAACCTCCTCCCTAGTCTCAAGTCTTTTTTACACTTTTTTAACAGGTTTTCTACTAAGATTGCCCTACTGTATATATTTGCTCCATCCATCTTTTCAATCACTCTGATCAGCTTCTCTGTCCTGCTGAAGAAAAGCCTCCTCCACAATATGACGCTGCCACCATCATGTCTCATAGTGGGCATGGTATGTTCACTATGAGACATGTGAATTTGCATTTTTGGTCTCATCTGACAAGAGCACCTTCTTCCACAGTCAGTTCAGGTGGACGGCCATATCTTGGTAGGTTTGCAGTTGTGCAGTACTCTTTCGGTTGATGGATTAAACAGTGCTCTGTGAGATGTTCAAAGCCTTTTTTTTTTTTTTTAATATCCTAACCCTGTTTTAAACTTCTCCACAACTTTATCCCTGACCTGTCTGCTGTGTTCCTTGAGCTTCATGATGCTGTTTGTTCACTAATGTTCTCTAACAAACCTCTGAGGGCTTCACAGAACTGCTGTATTTATACTGAGATGTACAGTACTAATTAGTTACTTCTGAACGTGATTGGTTCCACTGGATTTTAGTTAGTGGTATCAGAGTAAAAGGGGCTGGATACAAACACACGCCACACAGGTTATTTTTTCTAAAGCATTTTGAAAACCATTTATCATTTTTCTTCTACTTCACAAGTGCCACTTTGTGTTGGTCTATAAAATCCCAATAAAATACATTTTGTTTGTGGTTGTAATGTGACAAAATGTGGAAAAGTTCAAGGGCTATAAATACTTTTGCATTGTACATTATAGCTTATGAAAAATATGAAAAGACATCTCATTATAATAGACGCTTATGGTACGATGTAGGAGGCGTGACTTCACATAATTCCTTGGACACATGACCAGTATACTGTAGGCTGCACCTGTTTTTCCAAAAACATCAATCTTTTTTTTTTTTGACTTGCCAACATTTTCCATTGCTACTGTAGCACTGACTGCTTCATGTGACACTTAGTGTCCTTCACAGTGGCAGGATGGGGACTTTAGCTAAATTTGGCTATGTTTTCCTCTTGCTAAGCGAGCGCACGTGTGAACGGAGCGCCTCCAGCTTCCTAATGATGGAGTGTCCGCTTCAGGACGTCACTCAGCATCAATCAAACCTACACCACAGAAAGGGAGTAGGTTTTAAACCCTGTATTTTACGCCAGAGCTTCTTTCTGGCAAAGACGTAAAAGGCGAGGTAAAGCCTACACATCCTCCCTCTAGTACTGTAGGTTCGAAGTGATCTGAAGGAATCAAGGCTCAGGATCACGCCGGAACTGCATTAAGGTGTCCCTCAGAGTGACAGGAGAACGAGCCAGATTGGAAAGTGGCTAAATTTGGGGCTAAGTGGTGCAGAAAGAGTGAGGAGCGCATGCATAAGGAACAATCAAGGCTGTTTAGTCTCCTCATTTTAGTCTCATGCCAGTTCCCATCCCTGCTATCACAAAACAGCTTCCATCAGGAACGTCTGAAAGCTTTCGTGCATTTGCATCATTTATCCAACAGATTTTTAATCACAAAATGAAATAAGTCAACCTGAATCTGGGTTTAGTTTCTACTGGCCATATTTAGCGATTAATTAAATGAGAAGTGAGGGTGTATTGGTTGTTCAGGTGTAACTATGCACTGTAAACCCTAATGCTCAAAGTAATGAAACATATTGAGTACTGTTAACTTAAAACAATGCTAATTTACAATTCGTTCAAATTAATAGACCTTGATAAGTATTTGGTATTTATGAGTTTGTAGAAATGACACTTTTCAAGTTAGCTGAACAAGTTTGATATTTGAAGCCATAGTAACTGGATTGGTCTGTCTTCTCATGATGCTGGAAGTATAATCTTTACAAATCTGGGCACCCTAAAGTTGTCAAATAATACTTATTTGATTTGTAACAGAGCACTGGTGGCTCAGTGGGAGGTGTTTCGCATGCCATGCGAAAGGGTCGGGTTCGATTCCCAGCCACTGGATGAAGTGCCTGTTCCAAGCCCAGATAAAAATGGGAGGGTTGTGTTCCTAAAGTCATCTGTCTTAAAAACTTGTGACAAACCTCTGTGGCGCCCCATTGCCAGGAGCAGGCGAAAGACCAAAAACAATTAATTTAATTTGCAACAACTAAAAAAAATGATAGTCTGAGTTCGGCTACTCAGTAAGGCAAGTAAATAACGATTAATATGAATGAGTACAAGAAACTCAAAAACTGTTCCGTTTACTTAAAATTGGAAATGTCATTACTTAAAAACTTTGATGTAACTGATTACCTCAATTTGTTTGAGTTTTGCCAACTTATTCAGGTTTACAGTGTGGGAAAACCCAGAAGTTATGTGTTACGACATGTTTCTCAGTCGTGCTCGATTCGGACCTTTCTCACACGTTTTTCTTGCATGAAATCCTCTTGATTTGCCATGGACTACATTCCCGCACTTGTATCCGCCTCTACCATGCAGTCCTGACACCATTACTCAGAGATAGCTGAGTAATCAGTACACAGAGACATTGCTTCTCTTGAGATCAGGATTTTTTTTTATAGATTATGCAATCATGAAGGAATATTAAGCAAGCTGCAAGTGTAGAGAATGAGTGGCCAGTAAAATTCTGCCATGATTTTATTTATTCTAAATATCAAATAACTCAAATTGCTTAAAATTACAATAAAAAAATGTTATACTGGCAATTGTAGACTCCTGATAGATTTCTTTCAATACTCAAAATCTTTCTGATCATATAGATTCTCTTTTTCTCTCTCTCTCTCTCTCTCTCTCTCTCTCTCTCTCTCTCTCTCTCACTGCAGACAGCAACTTTCTGTTGGGGAATGCTCAAGGTCACCGTGGTTACCCCATCGTTTACTGCTCAGACGGGTTCTGCGAGCTGACAGGCTTTGTCAGGACAGAGGTAATGCAGAAGAACTGCAGCTGTCGCTTCCTGTACGGCTCGGGTACGAGCGAGCAGGTGGCACTGGGCATGGAGAAAGCACTGGAGAGTAAAGAGGAATACCAGGCTGAGGTCCAGTTCTACAAGAAAGACGGTGAGAATTCACAATAATAATATTCGAATTAATTAACAATAGTTAATATTGTAATTGTTATAACAACACTTAATGGTTGAGTATATCGTTAATATTATATTTTGTATATAGTTTTATTTAGATCAGATGAAAAGTCACCTACATAAAGTAATAAATGCTGTTGCAGTATTATTATTATTATTATTATTATTATTATTATTATAGTAGAAATTGTTAATAGTAACAGTAGTAATAATATCAGCTGTATAAATAATAGTAGAAGTAATGTTAAAAATTAAAAGCAGTCGTAATTGTAACAGTAGCAGTATTCAAATTAAAAGCAACAATAAGTGGTAGTCATAATAATTAAAGTTAAAGTAGGAGCAGAAGTAGCAGTATTAATAGTAGCAGCAGCAGAAATAGTAGTAATAATAAGAGTAAAAGTGAGGTAGTGTTAGGAGTATTAATAGTAGTAGTAGTAATATTAACAATAGTGTCAGTAGTAATTATATTAATAGCAACAGTGGCAGCAGTATCAACAGTAGTATTATCAGTAGTAATCGTAGTTGTAGTAGTAGCATTAATGATAACAGTAGTAGTAGGAAGAGTGGGAGCAGTATAAAGAATAGTAGCAGTAATGATATGATTAAAAGTAGTAGTAGTAACTGTAACAGTAGTATGATCCATATTAAAAGTAGCAATAGTAGTAGTAGTAGTAGTATTAATATCAGCAGTATAACCAGTATTACCAGCAGCTGTAGTAGGAGTGATAATGAGAGTAAAAGTGAAATTAGCAGCCGTACTAATAGTAGAAATGGTAATATTATCAGTAACTGTGGTAATAGTGTTAACAGTAATAGTAGTCTTAATAGTAGTAGTAGTAGTAGTAGTAGTAGAGGCAGCAGTATAATTAGACAATTTCTGGAGAAATTGTGAAGTAGGGGCACAAAATGGTAATCCAGTAATCCATCATTCTGTTACTGAGATAAGAGCCAAAGCTCTGTGTGTGTGTGTGTGTGTGTGTGTGTGTGTGTGTGTGTGTGTGTGTGTGAGGTAAGGGTTTGGTTTGGGTGTCTTAGCAACGCCTGTGGCTGCATGTTAGGCTTGATGCCAGAGTGCCAGAGTGCAAAATGAATGGATTCCTATGGGAAAATCAGTTTTTTGTCAGGTCCCAAACAATCTTTAATAACTCCCAAATTCTTTGACCAATCATCTCTATTTGAAATTTTAAAAAGGCAGGAGTCACACCTCTCTGGTTTGATATACTGTAGGTATTGTGGGTGTGTGCGGAAAATTGAGTGAGAAACAAGGAGAGGAATACGAGGTAGTTTTTTGCTGATTTACTGCCTCTCTACTGTAAAATGCAATTAATTCTCTATGGAACAAGTCTGAAATTCTGGGCCATATTTGAATGGTTAATGAGTTTTGATTGACATGATTTTTTCCAAAGTAATAGAGATTTACAAGACCTTTCTTGTTTAATGTTAATAATAACTTTCTTGTTTTTCAAGCAGGCCCAAAACACAAAACGTTTTTAGTGTTACACCCTTTAGTGTCTCCTGAGACCTGGTTGAAAGTTTCATGTGATGCATGTAAAATTGAGGGAGATACAGTCACCTAGTCCCGAATCATGGAAAACCTGAAATTTGGGAAATCCATTGGTCCAACACTGAGCCATTACCTGGGAGGTGGAGGGATTTGGCTGCTTTGCCCCTACTAATTATTAGTAGTAATAATATTAAGAATAACAATAAAAGTAGTAATAGCTATAATAGTAGCAGTAGTAGCAGCAGTGGTAGTTCTTTTTTGATTGCACCAACCAAAGTCATAATGTTTCATTACAGTGGAACCTTGGAATACGAGCATAATTCGTTCTGGAGGGCTTTTATTCCAAAACACTCGTAAACCTAAATCTAATTTTCCCATAAGAAATAATGAAAACTCAAATTATTCGTTCCACACGGGGAAAAAAAATAAATCTCTCTAATGACACTCGCGTGAGCGCATACTAACGTAATCACTGCTGTAAGGTAAAAAAACAAAAACAAATGAACCAGGACTTTACCTTTGAAAAGAATTGCGACAGAGCAGAGTTTTCTGTGTAAAGCAGAGAGTGCGTGTCTGTACTGTATGTGTGTGAAGCCCAGAAGAAGGGTGTAAAGGTGAGAGAGTGTGTGTCGGTGTGTGTGTGTTGGTGTCAAATTACACGCGCACACACACATAGTAGACATGCTGAAACAGAGAGGGAGATGCTGATTATACCAGTAAGAGACGAGCAATAAGAGCACTAAGACCCAGCAGGGGAGATGATTACCCACAAATCTGCAGCACAAAAGAGCGAAAAATCATTCGCTCAGTTGTGATCACGTGACGCTCTGTCAAAACAAGTGCGCATGCGTGACACATGATAATAGGCACTCATGAACCAAGACTTGCTCGTTTTTCAAGTCAATATTCATAAAAAATCTTTGCTCGTCTTGCGGAACACTCGTAAACCGCGTTACTCGCAATCCGAGGTTCCATTGTATAAGCACTATGACATCAGCACGATGACAACATGACTATGACGTCATTGCGTCACTCTGATAACGCTGTTTTAATAGTTATAATGTCGTAATGTGTGAAGGCCTCTTGTTCTTTGAAGGATTATTAGGGCGCAAGCACTATGACCTCAGCCCTATGTCGTCATAGTGTGTTAAGGGCCCTATTGTTTTCCTAAGGATTATTAGGGCCCAAGCACTATGACATCATCCCTATTTCATCAGTGTGTGTGAAGGGCCCTATTGTTTAATAAGGATTTTTTCCCCAACATTTGTGGCTTTTTGGGGGTCATAACATGCTCTAAAACTCATGAAAATTGGCAGACAGGTTGAAATTATGCTTCTATTAGGATGCCTGAGAGTCTGGACCCCAGGCGTGGCACTGTGCCCTCACACGAGATTTTGCTACATAGGGAATTTATACGATCGCCAACAAACCTGACCTATGTGTTCTAAAGACATTGAGGATGCAAAGTTGCAGTGATTTTTTATATCCCACACAGGTCAGCTGTGACGATGCCTTAAACTTGTGCCAAAAAGTGGTCAGTAATTTCTGTGGGACAACATATTGAGTGACATTTTTTGAGTGATTATTTATTTATTTATTTATTTATTTTCTATGTTAATGCATACGTCCTTGGATGCTTCTCCTTCAGTCATCTTGCAATGACTGGAGCATTTAGCCAGGAGGTTGTGTCATCAGATGGTTTACGATGACCCCAAGTTGTTTTGACCCTTAACCATAACTCTCTCCTGTTGGTGGGTCAGTAGTCCCTGCTGCTCCAAATCCAGCAGGAGGATCTCTATGCTGCCTCCCCCAGCCTTCGCACTGCCTTCTTTTTCTCAGTCCCCCTCAATCCAATGTCTGCTATCAGCTTCCATACTGATTCGGCTGGGAAGCCCCTGCATTCCACCTCAACTGGATACAACCACATCTGCCAACCTTTGTCCCTGCAGTTCCACACCAATTCCCTATAGCGTTCAGTCTTCCTTTCAAACGCCTCCTCCCACCCTCTCTAGGATAATCTTCTTTCCTTCCATAGAGAAGAGGACAGCGTTAGGTCTTAAGGTAGTGTGGACAACATCTGGGAACTGGAGCCTCTTTTATTAGGTCTAAGCTCCCAGGCTTTAGCAGACTGCAAGAGACTTGCCCTGGTTTTATTGGGCCCTGGTGGTCTCGTCCCCTCCTTGACGAATGTTGTTCCTATTCGACTTGCTCTTATGTTGACATTTCCTGGTCCGCTCCTGCTTTAGGATGTCAGCTAGCACAGTCAGTAATTTGTCATGGCGCCATCTGTATCTGCTCTGGGTCAGCGCAGTTTTGCATCCTGTCAAAATGTGTGCCATTGTTCCCTTTTGCCCAAGAGCTTGCTTGTTGGGTCGTCACTTATCCCCCATCTGTGCAAATTCACAGGGGTTGGAAGACTGTCATAGATGGCCCTAAGCAAGAATGAGATTTGGTATGGCTCGAGCCTACATAGGTCAGCCCATGTCACCTTTCTCTTGGGGAAATCCCACCTTGTCCAAGTCCCCTGGGTTCCTAGCTCCACAACCTTTGCTTTCCTCCTCTCTTCCTCTAGGTCCTTCCTATACTCCTCATGGGAGTGGGCCTTGGAACGACCCACTCCTCATGGAAGTGGGTCGTTCCAAGGCCTTGCCTTCCTGTGCATGATGCTCCAATGATGTCTTTGAGCTCCCTTCTGCTATGGCCAGATTTGCTGAGGCCTGCCACTTCCGTCTTGACCTGGTTTTCATTCCAGCTTCTCTGACCTTGCCGTCTCTTGAGTCCCTGAGGGTTATCACCACCCTGCACTTGGCTACTTGGAACTCACGACTGACCTGGGGAGTGCCCTGATCTGATGTATAGCCCGATTGTCGTGAAGCCTGGAGGGATTCCCAACCACCTTCTGTGGTGTGAGTTGATCTTACATTCTACTCTTTCCACTACTGTAAGTGGAATCTCATACACAGTCATAAGCCACATCAGTCTGGGGAGCAGGCCATGTTGATAAAGCCATGCTAGCTGGTTGCCGGGTCCCTGAGTCCATCATTGGACCTCTGGTTTCCACCTCTCCAGCTTTGATAATAAGGTGACCCATGAGGTCAGCTCACCCATGACAAACAAGATGGACGAGACTGTACATCCTGTGACGATTCCTCTCTCAAGGCCCTGCCACTGTGTTATGTAAACCTTTGCTTCGAAACGGAGCTTGAATCCATTCATGTAGCTGCTGATCATTACCTTGATGTGGTCTGGGATATGTTAGTACTTCAGTGCTATTTTGATTAAATCATGGGGAATGGACCCCATGATGCGTTAGCCAAGTCCAACCAAACAACTGTCAGGTCGCCTTTATTCGCCCTTGCCTCGTATATCATCCGGCTCAGGACTCCTGTGTGTTCCAGGCATCCTGCAAATCCTGGGATTCCACCATTTTGGATTGAAGTGTTGACATATCCGTTCTCAATCATATAGGTGGACATCCTTTTTGCTAACACTGAGAAAAAGGTCTTGCATTCAGATCTGAAAGATGAAAGATAATTCATTTATTTATGCTCACTGAGGCTTCCTCTTTGGGGACAAAGCATCCTTCTGCCTTCTGCCAGCTCGATGGAATGGTACCTTTCTTCCAGATTCTCTGGAGCAGCTTCCACAGGCGCTGGAGAAGCTGTGGGCACTTTTTATACACCCTGAGGGTATACCACTGAGACCTGGGGCTGAAGCCGCTCTTGCCTTTTTAACCACTTCCTGAATTTCCTTCCAGTTTGGGACATTGGTGTTGAGCTTTGTACCCCTTATTAAGGCATCTCATTTCATTCCTCAAGTTGCAAATTTCTCTTTCTCTTCTGTTTGTTTGCTTCTCTGCCTTGATACTGCCCTTTCTCTCTGCTATGCCAAACTGTTCCTTTGTTAGGTTGTACGTAATCTCTGTGAGAGTGTTCACTTTGCGCTCAGCTGTGCCTGCTGACGTAACTTCAAGGATTCTGTTCAGGTCCTCATCAATGCTAGCTCACTCCTTGATGTCAGACATCATTGTCCATCTGATCCTCTCCTTAATAGGCTCTGGCTGTGGTATGGCATCTGTGTAAATGCTCCCTTGTGGTTCTGGCGACTGAGGTGCTGAGAAATCACTGTGGAGAGCTTGTGTCTCACCAGATACTATATCTGTGCGCTGCACCTGTATCTTCTTTCTTGCACACTTGGCCTTGGCCATTCTGGGCTGTTGTGCACCCAGGGGGCAATAGCGCAGGGTACTTGGGCCCACTCATCATTGCTTGCTTTGTTCTCTCTCTCTCTCTCTCTCTCTCTCT
>QMIH01002834.1:37272-52306 GCA_003987875.1 Clarias batrachus
ACAATAATCAGTTTGTCAACATTTACCTCAGATGTGTTGATAAAGAGGTAGGAAAAACTACATTTGTAAACATTTACTTTAGATATACTGATAAATAGCTGAAAAAATCAGATTTTTTTAAACATTTACCTCAGAAATATTGGCATTGTAAATAACTAAAAAGATCCTGTCAACATTTACCACAGATGCATATGTAGTTTACTCATTAATTTATTCCGTTTACCATTTTGGGAGGTAGCACTGAAGTCAGTTTATCAACAGTTACCCTCAGATGCGTCTATAGAATTAATTTATATGTCAGTACTTCCATACATGTATATTTACCTCAGATGTGTTGGTAGCTAGCAAGGACAGGAAATATCAACATTTGGTAAATGGAAAATGGAAAATATTTGTGAACTATTACCTTACCTGTTAGTGACTTAACTAAGAAAAAATATATGTAAATATATATCAGAGATATGTTGATAAATAGCTGTAAAAGAGTGATAAGTAAATATTATGTACACAGTGTGTACATGTACTGTAACGTGTGCCACCAGAGCAGCTCTAGCCCCTTGGGGCATGGATCCATGGGACCGCTGGAGGTGTGCTGTGGTGTCTAGTAGCAGGAAGCTGGCAGGGGTTCCTTTGGGTTCTGTGGCTTGCAGAGTGGGGCCTCCGTGCATCAGGCTTGTTTGTCTGGAGCATCCCATGGGGCCATGGGTGCTCGATAAATTTAGAGGCTGGTGTAACAACCCTGAACTCTTTGCCTGGAGGCAATAGGCTATAGTGCACTGGGTGTTCAGGTGCCTTTATATTGTGGCCAGCGTTTACTTTTTTTGGTTTGTGCTGCATTAGCGTTTTTGTGGCATCAGCCTGGATTGGTTGGCCTTTGGTCCCTGCAGGCATGGATGAGCCTCGGGTGCCAATGATCCTGTCACCTTTATGTAACTGATCATCGATATTAATGTTATGGTTGATCACTGTATGCATGTACTGTATAGTGTTAGCATATTAGAAAAATTTACCTTATGTAAAAGAGACTCATCATTTTATGAGTCATTGCTTATTAAAGCTCATTGGAATGTTTTACTGAATTAGCCCATGAGCACTCATCCTTACATTTCACACCACACTGCAAAAATCTGTGAATTATCCACACACAGACACACAAAGATAGCCACTGCACTCCGTTACACTGAGTAGTATTGAAAGGTCAGAGCAGATGATGAACTGGCATAATTCTTAATGGATTTTTCTACATTAATGAACTTCATTGGATGCTAAACTGAGCCTGTTTGATTGATTGAGAGTACAGTTAAAGGTTGGATAAAAGAAGAGACCTTTGAGATTTGTCCCCTTTTTCATCCGGTTTTACAAATTGGTTTTAAGACGAGCCTCTGTAACACACAAGTGTAAAGTTCACATTTACCAGGTTAATGAAACCATGCCAGTGACCTTTTGACCCAGGAAGTGTTTAACTGGTGTGATTTATTTCTGTATCCTGGATCATCTCCAGGCCTCCAACCTGCTCCATCTCTCCATCTGCCTGTTTCACACACTTCCCGTCCCACCTACGGACAGATGGTTCTTTTTTCTCTGTGCAACACTCTGCTCAGAAAAGCTGTTTCTCTCTTTCTCTCTTTCTCTCTCTCTCTCTCTCTCTCTCTCTCTCACCAGGTCTTGTGCACAATGTCACATGTTTCTGTTTCTCACCTCACCAAAAACAAACATTCACACTAGTACATAACAGAAAACACTACAGCACTCTGAGAAAGTCAGATAGCAGCAAAAACAGGATAAAACACAAGGTAATGTTGGGGTAAACAACAGGGGTGAATGTAGTTTTCAATCATAAATGGTAGCATGGAGCAAAAAGGCGAGAAGAATAGCCAATGGAGGTGATGGACAGCAGGCCGGTCATGTGTCTTGCTCGGGACAAGATGTTCCCGAAAGATCCCCTCTACCCCACAGCACCCCACGCCAGACCTCACACAGGAGGCTGATTGGCCATGGCTCAGACACACTCACCGCATACTACATTTGCACAATGCTGAAGGGCTCATCTCTCCTGCCTCTATGTTCAAATTTCAAATGCATTTTGTTTGTATAGAGCTTTAAACATTAGTAATTGTTTTACAGTTGCTTTACAGAATCAAGAAAATTATGAAAATGTGTGAGAAAATATATATGTTTCAAATTTCATAAAGTCAGTAATGAGCAAGCCGAGAGCATGGGTGGCAAGGAAAAACTCCCTGAGATAGCATTACAATGAGACCTTTAGAGGAACCAGACTCAACAAGGAACCCATCCTCATTTGGGTGATAGTGGATAGCAGGAACTGATTTGCAGTTGGACAGTGTTGGGCAGCTGGAAGTTCAATATATCAGAAGTTGATATGGAGTCCAGTTCATTATTGGAGGCTCAGGTACAAAAGTGTAGGAAATTCCAGTTCTGAACTATTGCGTCAGCCGAGGCCAGGACCATCTCTGTGGTCAAGTGGATCCACTTTTATGTGACTTGCAAATACTATATAAAAGTTTTGCAAATATGCATTTTAACAAAGTAGTCCAGGAGACAATTTATTAAAGGTTAGAATTCCCTTTTGAGCCCTCCTATGACCAGCGACTCAGTGTTCCCCAGGGACGGTGACCCTGATGGACAGTCCTGTAAATCTCGTAAGTTTATGTCTCCACTTATTCTGCTGCAGAATAGCCTCAGTTAATTAATTGTTCCACGGTTGAATTCAAGGGCATAACGGTAGTTTTAGCACTGGGGGTTTGAGATCGGTAGCCATGTAAGCGGAGTTCAAGGAGATTCATTTTAGGATGAGACATTAAACAACTTTAAGTGGCCTTCTTCTTCTTTTCAGCATGTGTATATGCTTGCAGATGGGTTAGACGCAACTCTGACCAGTTAGAAGCAATTAATAAGGAGACAAAATGGTGTTTAAGATGATAACAATTGCAGATGGGTTTTCTTGCTGAAAGTACTGTGTACAACCACTGAATCCTTAAGTCATATGGAGAACCAGACTTCCATGTGCTTACTGAATCTGTCTGTCCTCTTTTTAATAAAAAACATTATGTACTTGACAGACACCTTTATCCAGAGCGACTAACATTTTTCTCTCATTGTACACCTGGGCAGTTGTGGGTTAAGGGCCTTGCTAAAGGGTCCTACAGTAGAAACTTGGTGGTGATGGTGTTTGAACCTGGGACCTTCCAATCAATAGTCCAGTGCATTACCACTGAGCTACCTCTGACCTCGTTCTCTATGTGTATGTGTTTGTTCCTGTGTTTCTGTCTGACTTTGCCTGTGTCTGAATGTTTGTCTCTCTTCTGTGTGCATGTGTGTGTAAATGTGTGTGCATGCTCTAGTCTGTCTGCTACTGTGTATATTTCTGTCTGTCTGTTTGCCTACTTGTGTGTGTGTGTGTGTGTAGGTGTGTAAGTAGAATAGCAGAAATCTTTTTGAGTGTGATTAATAACACATCAGAGTGATACTTGCAGTAAAAAATGATATGAAAATGTGTAAATACCACACACACACACACACACACAACTAAACTAATTATACCTTATATTAAAAAAATAAACAAAGCGCAGCCATAAGATTTTCCTGGGTGAAAATAATGAGGCTTTGTGTGAGAGCGTCGCTTTCCCCGTCTCAGTGCTCACACGAGTTTATAAAACACAGCGTTCTGAGCCTTACACCGCCCTGGAGACGACAGCAACAGCGGCAGGAAAACCAATCATCTGTTAAATATGAAATTATTACGCTGAGATGAGAAGCAGAACAGAAAATAACTCGCCTGCTGTAGACTAAACACACCCACACACACGCTCATTATACTCATGATGAAAAAAACACATTTCCCCAGTAACATTCAGTGACAGGTCAGCATGGGCGGAGCTTAAATTACATCTGATTAGCCAATCACAAAGATCAAACATCAAATACACCAAAAATCATGCAGCTCAACCGTTTAAACCATGCTAGCGTTTTCGTGTATTTGCTAAGTGGCGCTTCGCTAACAGAAACTAGACGGACTGTTCTCTATTCTTTATTAAAAAGTGTGATGTTTAAGCACATCGGTCAACCAGACGTATGCGGTTTACATCTATCAATCACGTGTCTGATAAGAAGTGAGTAGCAGAAGGTTCCCCAGGGGTGGTTGTCAGATGAGCACACCCTTCTTAGATGTTGATAAATGTGGGCACTCCATTTCTTACATCTTCAGAGAGTTCAACCTTGCCTTCTGCCTTAACAACACACATACGTTTGTCTGGCAGATGTTGACCGATTTAAAGTTACATGTGCGAGATGTAGCGGGCAACGTCACAGAGACGTTGGCAACTATGCTGGTGCTTGGACGATGAATCAAAGCTTTTGCTTTCACTCACTCTGCAGTAGGCTTTGCTAACTACGACCGTTTTTTATTTAGGTTCCTTTCAGCCAGATTAAGGTCTTTTTCCAGAGATCCAGGCATCCAAAGACTAATTTATTTGACACCAATGCCATCCTGAGTAGATGGTGGTGGCTGTGTAAAAGCTGTTTTTCCTCAGGCTTTACCCTTTCCATGGGGTCACCACGTCGGCTTTTTCGATCTGCAAGTTAATGGCACAGGTTTTTTACGCTGGATGTCCTTCCTGTCACAACCCACCCATCCCCCCAGGGCTTGGGACTGGCACTCCAGTGTCTAGGTATTGCCAAACCATGATGGGAGGGCTCAAACCCCCAATCCTCCTATCAGCAACCCCTTAGCCTTAACTGGGGCAGTGGGCAACCACTGCCCCAGCTGTTTAATAAATGTTCTCTTGCTTTGATTGAGAAGATTACAAGATCATGTACTTGTATGTCACCTGTGAGTAGCGTCTTCTCTACTCCTGTCCACACTGTCATGGGCGACCCAAAGCCGACCTCGCTGAGATGTTTGAAGAACTGGGAAAATTGTGCTCTACATATCCAAAGAGATCTGCTGATGCTTGTCAGATATTATAACTAGGAGGTGGACCTGAAGCCGACGTCAGCAAGACATGCCTGTGCTGTCTGGATGGTCTCCTGCGGGCACCCTTTCTCCAATTGACAGTCCGATATTCTTTCTTTTTACTCATTTGTCATCTCTCTCCCTGAGAGCTCTTTTACTCTGAGAGTTCCCAGTGCCCATAATAGTCTAACTGTATGTAACAGATGTAGCTAGAAGTCCTCTACAGCCATCCAGCACTTGGAGAACGTTCATCCTCCATCGTCTGAGATGGTTTGTCTTATTTTCCTTGTAGAAATCATCTTCCCAGGCTGCTCTGTCGTTACAGTGTTTGCACTGCTGGACCATACCACAAAGTCTGGTCTGAGGTAGGTAGCGGTTAGTTCCTGTCTAGATAATCAGCAGAATTCATTCATTCTTCGAGGCGGCATGAAAACTGGAGCAAAAGCATTCAGAACCAACCCTCTGAAAGTTCTTCGACCTCAACTACATCACTCAAGTAACCGTTGAGGAAATCAACAAAGGGACAGAAACTATGAGTCCAAACCAGTGTGAACCTGATCAGGCAGGAACTAAGGATGAATGTTAACATGGTCTAGGCTTGTCTCTTTAGTGTCTGCTTCATGTTCATTCATTCATTCATTCATGCAGAAGGAAGTCACAAACTAGCATTTGTTGTGTCCCTCAGGATCGCAGTCTGACAATCTTAAACACACATTCCACAACATTTTATTATATATTTATTCTTTCTATTGGGTTAAAAAAATAACTCAGTCAGTCCTTCTATCTTTCTTTTATTTCTCATTTCCTTGTATGTCTTTTATCCTACACCGCCTAAGCGTGGCTCTCAGATTAGATCGTGATGGTTATCGATCTCTAACTCACATGCCACAGGAGCTCGAAGTCACATCTAAAAGTTATACAGCACTCATCAATCTTTCTTGCGCTACCCTCTGTGTTTCCACCATCATCTGCCTCTTCTGTGCGTGTGTATGCGTGTGTGTGTGTGTGTGTGCACTGTTGATTAATGACTGGTCCAGAATTAAGAAGCTGTAGCAGGTGTTTAGAGGCATTTCTTTTCATTTTTTCCTCTTTTCAGGTCACCCTCAAACAGCTCCTTTATGAGCCGAGAAAGTGTTAAAGAATAAAGTTTCAGGAAGATGTTTATCTCAAAGGAGGACAGAAATAAAGAGCTATGTGCGATTAAAAGTGTTTATAGCATTATAGACATGAATAGAAATAGGAGATACATAGCCGCTGTTGTAGCATGTGCTAGTGTCATGCATTTCCTGAATGATGTTTAGAATAAAGGGAGGCTACAAATGCCACCCACCCTGACACACACACACACACACATGCACACATGCACACACATTCATACGCTTACTCATTCTTCTACACTCAGCAGTAACCCATTTTCTTGCGATCTCTTCAGGGCGGACCGACCGGTCTCTCTCACACACACCGATGAGGCAAAAACACTGATTTTACACCTTGATGGTCTCACACACCATTTGTTTCAGTTCGATTGTGCAGTTGAAAAATTATCAATCTCTAATTTCATTTTTTTCATGCCTTGTTCATTCTCAGCTTAAAATGAAGCCAGAGACGGAGCTAGTGACCTTGTGAGGTTCTACGAATAATAAAAATTTCTCTCTCTCTCTCTCACTCTCTTTCTCACTCTCTCTCTCCTGTAATCTCCTTTCGAAAATGTGTTGCAAGATAAAAGTGTACAAGCAGAAGTGCTTTTGGTAAATGACAAGGACCAGGGTCATTATAAAGTAGCTAACGTCGCACCTCGTTTGCCACCTTTCGCTCTCGTTAGTGTGTCGTTGCCATGGTTACCAGCATCAGAAACTGCAGTTGTGTTCAGTACAGCATGTTTTTTTTTTCCCTTTACTTCCTTTATTTATCTGCCAAATTGAATACACACACACACACACACACACACACACACACACACACACACACACACACACACACATACATAGACACATACATATTGTGCTTTGTATTTAAGTTTTTAATAATAAAGTTTTCAGGTGACATGCTAATCTTAAATGTATATATAAGATAAGTAAAACAAAGGAGTGTGTTTTGTAGGCAGTTTTGTAGGCAGTGAAGCTGACATCTGATGTAAAAAATGTAATGTAAAAAAAATTATAATCCATGTTACCACAACCTTCCGACCAATCAGAATGCAGGAGAAAAAAAAATCTTTCATTAGCACGCGTTCAAACCGGCCCTTCTTAATTAAATGGAAATGCATTCTGTACGCGGCCGATCCTGAAAGCCTGAAACGTTTGAATTTCACTCTGTTTCCTGTTACACCGCTGCAATTACCAAACGGATGAGAATAGAGCTTTCTGTTCATCTCGGCACAATACCACCCGGCTGAAATCAGAATTTACGTCCAGCGGATGATTAAAAAGAGGTTTTTCGCTGACTCTCTGGAGGCTTGTCACTGTAGCGTCGAGGTTAATGAGGCTGTAATGGAAGAGGAAGGTGATTAGAGGAGATGATTAAAGTCCGCGCGAGATGGTGGACAGAAGGACACGAGATGTTGAAACGTCCACCTACATCTAATGTGGTTTCTTAGTCTATAGGAAGCAATAAGGGGGTTTACAGGGTTCATGAATGTCACCAAAGACTTAAACAATTAATTAATTTTAGGAACAATAAATCCAGATGTTAGGTTTCTGGTTAAAAGGCACCATGTCAGGTTCTTTAATGTTATTCCAGATGCAACAGAAGAACTTAAGTAAACGATTTTGAAATAAATACATAACTATATAAGTAAATAGTTTATTGTAGTCTATGATTTAATTTTTTTTTTTTTTTACTATTAATTGTAAAATCCCTCATTTACTGTATGATGGTTGCTGCATGAAGGTTTTTTTAATGTTCTTTGGATTCCAAACAAAAATGGTTCTTCTGTTTCGTTTTTCTGGAATCACTCTTAAGAACCCTTCCCGGGAGATTTATTGGTGAAAAAAATATATACGACTAGGGTTCTCCAGAGAACCTTTTAAAGATTCCATTTAAAAAAACAACCAGAGTGCTTTCATCATTCCCTGTGGAACACTTTAAAGGTTCTGTGTAGGACACCACAGTTTTCTTGGTATATATTTCCATATGTATGCAGATTAATCTCTGAGCAAAAAAAAAAAAAATTGGAAAGATCTTAAAGCAAAAATAACGTTTTTGAACCACAGACTTAAATCTCTATGGAACTGACTCGTAATCATTTTAATCATTGTAATCATTTTAATTGTGAATGTGCAACACTGCCCCCTAGTGTCTAATTCAGAAAGGTCACTGACACAAATGTGTTTTTCCAACTAGAACATGTTCGAAAAGCCATCATTGCCTGAGTACAAGGTTGCGGCGGTTCAGAAATCCCGCTTCATCCTTCTCCACTACAGCGTCAGCAAGGCATTGTGGGACTGGATGATCCTCCTTGCAACATTCTATGTGGCTGTGACGGTGCCGTATAACGTGTGCTTCACGCCATACGTCGAATCGGACACGGAGGCCAGGAGCACCATCGTCTCAGATATCGCTGTGGAGATGCTCTTCATTCTCGGTAAGCTGCGTCGTTGTAGTGAAAAACTGCGGTGAATCTGATGACGTAACCGGAGCACCTCTCCAATGAATATCTCTGGTGCTTTTCTTACAGATATCATCCTGAATTTCCGTACCACCTATGTGAGCCAGTCTGGTCAGGTGGTTTATGATTCACGCTCTATCTGCATCCATTACGCTGCTACCTGGTTCTTTGTGGATCTAGTGGCTGCGCTGCCCTTCGACCTCCTTTATGCCTTCAACATCACTGTAGTAAGTAAACAAGAAGTTGAAATGCGAGTAAGAAGAAGGAGACATATATATTTAACGTGTATGGAAGGAGTCTATAGTGTTAGCGCTTTGTTTAATTAGCTAGTCAGTGGAAGATCCTCACACTGCCACATTGTCTGTGTGTTAGACGTCTCTGGTTCACCTGCTGAAGACGGTACGTCTGCTGCGACTGCTGCGTTTGCTCCAGAAGCTGGATCGTTACTCCCAGTATAGCGCCATGGTGCTCACTCTCCTCATGTCCATGTTCGCACTGCTCGCTCACTGGATGGCCTGCATCTGGTACGTCATTGGACGGAAGGAGATGGAGCGCAACGCAAACCAGCAGGATTGGGACATCGGTAACACAAGCACGCGCGCAAACACACACACATACACTAATGAATGGTTAAATTCTTCATGATATGCACTGTTTGATCCCAGGTTGGTTACACGAGCTCGGAAAGCGTTTGGAGAGCCCATATGTCAACAGCACAACAGGAGGTCCGACTGTCCGTAGCGCCTACATCGCATCACTGTACTTCACCCTCAGCAGCCTCACTAGCGTCGGTTTCGGAAACGTGTGCGCTAACACGGACGCTGAGAAAATCTTCTCCATCTGCACCATGCTGATCGGAGGTACACGCTGAACAACAGGGACAAACTTTCATGTTCCTTGTCTTTTCTGAAAGACAAGTCCACCATTAACATTAGCAAGCTACGTGAGAAGAGTTTTGCTGTAGGTTTTCACAGCAAACTGGCCAAGTTGTATTATCTCATGGGACAATTCTTTTACATAAAGATGACAACCTTGAATACAAATCAAACATGGATCTATGAGATTAAAGGACCCATGCAAAATCTAGGCAAACATTTACGTCATACGTAAAACGTTATATTGTTGCTCGAATCATTATCTTATCTTAATTAGGCCAACAGCTACACGCAGGTAATGATCCATACTGCACACTGATCCCCCTCAACCACCAAGTTCCGTCCCCCCAGTCATCAATCCAGTTCCTACAACACGACTCAAGGGTAACATCTAAATGGTGAGAATTGATGGAGCAAGACAAATTGGGCCGACTCGGGCATTAAATTGAGCCCTGGGGAACCCTTCCAGCTCCAGCAGTAGTGACAGATTTGATCCAGGAAAGAGCTAAGCTCCAGACGTCTATATCTAAGTAACAGGAGATGGTTCTAGACACCATTAGTATGTCAGGTTTCTTAATTATTTGATTTATTCTAATCACTGAATCTAAAACTTCTCCATGAAACATCAGCTAATATAAAGCTCTGGTGAACGCAAACATATTCAATCTCTTATTAAACGTACTGTATACAGTCTTATTGTGATGAAAAAAAAGCTTTGTAAAGAAACTAACAGAAGACACTGGTGTCTCTAGTGAGTGTGTCGAGTAATGCACATCAAACGATGGAATGTCGCGCTCGTTACCGCGTTGTTCAATTTTGGTTGAACTAGCTAACTTAAGAAGCTATATGCTGTTGCACTTGACACTTCCTACACACAATGCACAAAGGTGTCAGGGTCAGGGTTAGCTCAGTGGTTAAGGCATTGGACTACGGTTTGGAAGGTCCCAGGTTCAAGTCCCACTACCACCAAGTTGTCCCTGTTGGGCCCTTGAGCAAGGCCCTTAACCCCAACTGCTCAGATGTATAATGAGATAAAAATGTAAGTTGCTCTGGATAAGGGCGTCTGCCAAATGCCTAGATGTAGATGTACAATGCTAGAAATGAGCCATGCTAACTCCTGTATGTACGTCTGTGTCCTTTTTCTCTTGTGATCGCCTGGTTCAGCTCTCATGCATGCGGTGGTGTTCGGGAATGTGACGGCCATCATCCAGCGCATGTATTCTCGCCGCTCGCTTTATCACACACGGATGAAGGATCTGAAGGACTTCATACGCGTCCATCGACTGCCGCAGCAGCTGAAGCAGCGTATGCTTGAGTATTTCCAGACCACGTGGTCCGTCAACAATGGCATCGATGCTAATGAGGTAAGCGTTGAGGTCCAACAACTCGGAAAGACAGTAATGTATATTTACAGGCTTTAGAAGTCAATTTGTTAATACTTTAGTACAGTATTACATTATGCCAAGCAAATTCAGAACTAGAGGGTAAAACTAATAACCGATGATAATCGGTTAGCGTCCAACATGGTGGTGTTGATATGACATAAGAAAAGAGTTCACACTGTTTAGTAAATAGCAATCTGGCCACTCTGTTTTTTTTTTAGACAATACTTTTTACTTTTGTAAATAGTACGGAAAATATCTGTACTCTTACTTAAGTACATTTCTGCATGAAATTGCATTACATAACCACAATGGTGTGTAGAAATTGAAGTGGGAATTTTGTCCATTATACATAATTGTGTTTCCCTTGTGACATGCTTAATTATAACTCAGTAACTTAATAGCTTAGCCCTGAGAGCTACCACTTCCCCATAAATCTAAGCCAGGAACCTTTTACTTGTTTATTTCAGCTAAAATAAATCTAATAGCAAACCAGTGGAGTTGAATTATCTGGCTAGCACCATTAGATCTTGTAGTTCAATTCAATTCAATTTGATTTGTATAGCGCTTTTAACAATTGACATTGTCGCAAAGCAGCTTTACACATGACAGTCACTGTTATTAGCGAACTGACAGATTTTGATATGATACCTTTCAGTCAGTAGGGACTTGGTGAAGTTTGATCCATTTCGTACTTCATATTCCTCTTCCTCTGTACTGTAGCTCCTTCACGACTTTCCGGATGAGCTTCGGGCTGACATCGCGATGCACCTGAACAAGGACATCCTGCAGCTTCCTGTGTTTGAAGGCGCGAGTCGCGGATGCCTGCGTTCGTTATCCCTGCACATTAAAACCACGTTCTGCGCACCGGGCGAGTATCTAATCCGGCAGGGAGACGCGCTTCATGCTAACTACTTCGTCTGCTCAGGCTCCCTGGAGGTGCTCAAGGACAGCATGGTGCTTGCTATACTGGGTTAGTACTTCCTGTTCACTTTGCCAGGATGTTTACTTTTAATATATTATAAGACCATTAAAAAAAAAATTATAGCATTGTTATTATATAGCGTAGTTTGCATCTTAGCACAGTTTATCAAACCTAATCACAGCGCCGAAACTCGTTCTAACCGTACTTACGGCCACCGCGTGAAACCGCGTAGGTGAGATAGGGGTATTAGTAGTTAACAGATTATGGGCCAAACTTCGCTGACTGATGATAGAATAATTATAAAGGTCTTGACTAAAACAACCTGCATGAGGAAGCACAAAGGAGTTTTCAGTTTCTGTAATGGAAAAGTACTCGAACTAGTTTTTTTTTGTTTTTTTTTAGAAAGTAATGCAGTAATTTTGTAATGTAATTAGTTACTTTAAAAAGTAACATCCCCCAACACTGGTAACATATAGATTAACATTCTATCAGTAGTATTTCCTGTTTTTTTAAGCATTGTTGTATATCTAAGAGTGTAATATTCTACACTCAGCCATGTTCAGATCAGCCAGATCAGTCTTAACCTTAAACCTGTTTTATTACTGTGTTACAACAGTGTAATAAACAGTAACCTACAGTCTTAGCCTATCTTCATTGTATACAGTACAGATTAGTGGAGTTTAGTTCAGGCCTAGGATTCTCTCTGTGTGTCTCGACAAAAAGATAAACGTCAGTGTGGGAATTTACAACCTTAGCATGCCTTATAATGGTTTAATAAACAATGAGGGTGTAATGAATTACTGTAATGATAGCTTCTGGTTTAGCTCATTTACTGTAATGCTAGCTCTTGTTAGCCTGTTTAATGTAATGCTAGCTCCTGTCTTAGCGTGTTTACTGTAATGCTAGTTCCTCCTTTAGCCTGTTTCCTGTAATGCTATTTTCTATTTTAGAGCATTTGTTGTAATGCTAGTTCCTGTTACTTCAGTGCTAGCTCCTGGCTTAGCATGTTTTCTGTAATGCTAGCTCCCATCTTAGTGTGTTTACAAGTTACTTTTTACTGTAGTGCTCACTCTTAGCCTGTACCAAAAAAAAATCACATTTTGCAGAAGTGACTAACTAACGTTGATGCCTCCGCAGGGAAGGGCGACCTGATCGGCTCGGACTTGCCGGGACAGGATCACGTGATTAAGACGAACGCGGATGTGAAGGCGCTGACTTATTGCGATCTGCAGTACATTAGCGTTAAAGGATTGAGGGAGGTGCTGGAGCTTTACCCCGAATACGCCAGCGTGTTCACCGCCGACATCCACCACAACCTCACCTACAACCTGAGAGAGGGCAGTGAGGCTGAGGTGAGCACACACATGCACACACACACCCGAGCCATTCTGTAGCATTTATAACACATTTTTTGTTTCATTCAGGATCAGATTGAATATTAACAAATACTATATATGAACATGAATTCAAAAGTTATTGCTAATTTAAATAAAATCCTAAATCCCATAATTACAAACAAATACAAGTTTAAATGCAATAACAAAAAGCATACGTTCAGATGATTTCTGTTTATAGACTATTTATTTCTACATTAGTCCATTAGCTAGAAGACAGATTTGGCCAAGATGAACAGAATTTTGGGCTTTATCTACATTCTGAAGTGCACTCTTTGACCCTGCTGCCTACCTAGGGAGCTGGCGTCTGATTAAAGCACAGTGGGTTCGGAAGGTTTAAATAATCCGTGGGTTCGAAACGTTCGATGTCCTGATTACTCGCTAAAGCCCTCGTTAGTTTCTTATTAAATCCAGACGAGGCGGTTAATTGGGCACCAGAGAGAAGTGTGAAAACGAGCGTGTTACTTGTAAATCATGCACATGAAGAGTGTGTTCTCAGGCTAATATGTTCTATTTGTTCAGTTTAATATTGTGCGTTTGTAATGAGTTGTGTTGTGTAACAGCGTAAACGCTCCTAATCAGATCACCGTGATTAAAGTAAACACCGTAGGGACGGAAACGAAATCATAGAGAGCCCGCGGTCTCTAAACTTTCATCAGCACTCTTACAGTCTCAAAGCAGATTCTATGAATGTAAAAGTTTTTTTTTTAATTTATCGATTATTTTATACGTGTTAGCTAGTGGGCTAGTGTGTGTTTACAGTGTTGACCTTTTTGCCTTTAGGGGATTGCGAGGTTCTCACGTTCTCCAAGATTCCCTCACGTAAGTTGACTTGAATTGAAATTACGAATGTATTGTAATCTATGGATTACAGTCTGAAACACTAAAATGTAGGCGGTATTTTATCAAATCAATAACATAATTTAGTGAGCTTAACCATGTGATTTATCGAATACATAACATAATACATGCATTTCATAACCATTTTTTGCATTTTAATTTTTATTAAGATCTGCCTTGCATTGCAAAAGTATTAATACCTCTTGGACATTTACAACAACAAATTACAACAACAAAAGTAAAAGTCTTTTTATTGGGATTTTATGTGATAGACCGACACAAAGTGGAACATAATTGTGAAGTGGAAGGAAAATTATTAATGTTTTTAAAAAAGATTTACACATAAATATGTGAAAAGTGTGACATGCATTGGTATTAAGCCCCCTTTTACTCTGATACCCCTAACCTGTGTGTAATCTACTGTAATCTCAGTATAAATACAGATGTTCTGTGAAGCCCTCAGAGGTTTGTTAAAGAACATCAGTGAACTAGCAGCATCATGAAGCCCAAGGAACAGACAGGTCAGGGAAAAGTATGGAGAAGTTTAAAGCGGGGTTAGGTTATAAAAAATATCCAAAAGCTTTGAAAATCTCATGGAGCACTGTTCAATCCATCATCCAAAAATGGAAAGAGTATGGCACTGCAAACCTATCTAGACATGGCCGTCCACCGAACTGACAGGCTGGGTGAGGAGAGCATTAATCAGAGAAGCAGCCAAGAGGCCCAGGGTAACTCTGGAGGAGCTGCAGAGATCCACAGCTCAGGAGGGAGAATCTGTCCACAGAACAACTATTAGTCGTGCACTCCACAAATCTGGCCTTTATGGAAGAGTGGCGAGAAGAAAGGCATTGTTGAAAGTCCTATTTGTCACTTGTAACAATCCATGGTGTAACAGGTGATTCCCTAGTTACGGGCTCCTGGCCAGTGGGGGCACTGTGGGAGCCATTTASCTTAAWTCAATAAAAGAAGAAGAAAKGCTGGGTTAGGTAACAGCAGCCATTATCCCAGCCGAAGCTAAAGCCACTAATTGTAAACCCGA
>QMIH01002835.1:39666-52266 GCA_003987875.1 Clarias batrachus
GGAAGCATGTAAAGGGAAAAAAGCAGCGGGCCTAAAACTGAACCCTGTGGAACACCAAACTCCACTTGAGAATATGAGGAATCATCTAAATCTACAAACTGATAAATCAGTCAAATAGGATCTGAGCCACAAGAGTTCAGTTCCCTTAATTCCTACTACCTTTTCTAATCTGTGAAGGAGAATACTATGATCAATGGTGTCAAAAGCTGCACTGAGKTYMWGTAACACAAGTATAGTGACGCAACCCTGATCAGAGACCAATAGGAGGTMATTTACTACTTTAACAAGTGCTGTCGATGTGCTGTGATGAGGCCTAAATCCTGAATCCAACGTTGGGCCAATAGACAAAATTACATTGGACCAACCATTGATGCCAACATTGGCCCAATGCACTGCCATTGGCCCAGCGTTGACCCTTCAGTAGTGTGCTATTTGGGTGAGGTTTAACTGTATTCAAAAAAAGGGAATTTTAGAAAAGTAATAGTAAGTRATTCCGGAGAGGGATCGGGCCATGAAGTGTGAACCAGAAGATAATGTTATTGTAATATAAAAAGTGATAATATTTAAGCAATATTCCACATGCCCTTGATTAGGGGTTAGGTTGTAAATCACCTTAGTTGTAAATAAAACAACACAGAGGCAATTTGGACCGAGTTAGAAGCAATTATTAAGGAGATAAAAAGTGTCGTTTCAGATGGCATAACATTATCAGATGTGTTTGCTATTATCACCACTCTACAATGACTATTGTCCAATCAGATTACTCAGACAGAACTTATTTTTGCATAATAATAATTATAATAATGATAATAGTAATACTATAATATTAAATGGTTGATTAATTGATTAATTATCTGTATGAAGAACCATAAAGGGACAGGATATGGTACACAAGATGATTTTGATGTGGAAACATTTTTCATGATGGGGGATGAAACATTGCAATTGCTGTTTTATTGTCATCTACATCAGTGTTTATCAATGTCTGGCTTTAAATTCTAAATCTGAATTTAAAGTCTTAACGAGTGTGTTGCAGTACACAAGACTTTTTCAAGGTTCAGGGCCTTATAAATTACCAAGCTCAACAAAATCAATTCCAAAGATTGTTCCCTGTTGAATAGAGATACAAAAAAATAGTATAGCCCACTATGTTAAACAACAGATTATCCTTATTGTACTTTCCTATTCAGAAGACCCACGATTCTTGTCCAAACCACTTTGCATTTTTTGTGAACCAYTCTACTGACCTGGCAGGATTCCATTAAGGGAAACCTGCTGAGCATTTCTTATTATGCCAGATTATTTGACTGGCAAAGCATCCAAACATGATAATTCAAAACTCGACATTTCTCAAGGGCCTGATGACCAGTGGACTTATTTTTAGGGTTTTGAGAGGCTGAGCAATGTAATACTGCAGTGGCCTGTTATGCAAATGTTTTTCCTTTTTTTTGATTGCATAATGGATGTGATAGGCATTTAGAGCTGATTTTACTTAACTTAGGCAGTGTTAATGCAGTTAATGACACACTGTGTTCTGTAGTCATGCATATATTCATCATAATGGATAAGTATGTAACTATTAAATGCTGTAATAGCCTAGGCTGCAGTTACATAACTAGTTTTTACATGTTGCTATAATGTGTAGCCCGGTGTAGCTTTCTTTTTCTTTTTTCTTACTGGTTTAAAAATGTTTGTGTGTAAATAATAATAACTAGATTAGATTTATCCATTACCTTCTAAAACTTTAAGGTTAAAGGAAGTAAAATATAAAGGGATTAAGTAGATATTCTTACTGATGTTTAACTGTCTCAGGATATTTTCAATAATGACTTTGTGAAACATAGGTGTTTTCAGTAAGATTAATTACTCTGCCTCTCGCCCACCATCACTCTCCTGTTCTACTGTCTTTTGGAAGTGAATAATTATGCACCAGCAAACACAGAGGGTGAAACACTTAAACACTACTGAAAACATTATATAAGCTTGCAAATGGATGTAAATTTAAAAGAGTGATTTGAGTATGCAAGCTAAAGTACTTGACCTAGAAGCAAGAGATGTTTTGCGGGACATCACTAACAGTGAAATAGTTTTAGAAAAACCATGGTTGGATTTATCACATCCATATCCTGAAAAGAAATGCTACATGGTTAAGTGGATTAACTTGTTCAGCAGCTTGCAAAGTGCTTATTTATGATTTCGATGAACTGTACCCTAACTGGTTTACACTGAATAAATTGCCTGAATAGAACTGCTCGTAAAAGTGTGCCAGTAGAAAGGGTATTCTCTATGCATAATTGAATTGAGCAGAGCTCCGAAACCATCTGAAGGTAAAGACACACTTGACACCTTTGGCTTCAAATCAGGAACACCGATCTTTGCCTCAGAGCAGAATGAGAAAATAAATTAGAACATATGCAGACTAACTGAAACATAGACTGTAAATAGGCAAACTCATCAGACAACTCAAGTAAGTGAAACAGGTGAACAATTCACATATGATGATGTTTTGTACGCTCGGAAATTATATCTGGAATGAATGTCAATATGAGTCTCAATACACATTAAATTCCAAAAAACACAAAACATGGATTAGCTAGCGCGGTTATCCCTCACAAAACCTCCACCAAAAGACAGAAAGTACAGTATATTTCAGTTACAGTTCATATTGTCAGAAAGCATTCCCGTGATAACAAGGTTGTTGGAACTCATAAGTCTTTCAGTAAGCATAACAGCACTCTTAGTAACAACAGGGTTCTCAGTAAGCATCTCAGGGCTTTCAGAACGTATCATAAGGATTTCAGGAAAGTTGACAGAAGTAGGAAAACTAACCTTGCTAACAGAAAGGAAAACATTGCTAGCAGGACAAAGTAAAAAAAAAAAAAACTCTGGTTGAGACCTGGTGATGGAGATCTCCTTATAAACCTCTCTAAATCAGGATTTGTAGTTGGTATGAGGGACCTCTTCACTCTGCATAGCTCTGGTGAAGCTCTGGCTTACATCTAATGGCAACGCGGGAGCCTTGCCCAATTCAGCTGCATCGCTTACTCACCTCCGCTAGTGACACAAGGTAACAACAAGTAAATCTGAACTGCAAACAGAACAGACCCAGCACCAGCAAAGTCACAGAATTTTTTTTATTGAGTTTTTATGAACACAGAACACTATCAAGACTTCTCCAACAAGTGACCGTTTTAACCATGTTCCCACTGACCCCCACTCTCATCTGAGGAGATTATAAATCTTATGACATCTGAAGGCATGAGCTGCCAACAATGAAACCAGTTACAGATTTACAGAAAAACAAAACAAAATGGATTTTGATAAAGGGAAAAAAAAGAAATAAAACATAATTTACAGTTCAACTTTCAATACTGCATGTGTTTCAACAGCATATTTTTATTCCTGATATATTACAATATAAGTGTATGAGAATAGATGAATGCATCAGTAAATGTGCTAGATATGTCATAATATGTCACATTTAGACTCATTTGTCTCTCCTTAAAAGTTTTATCAAGATATGTAATTGAAGTTGTTAGACGCAGTCATGACCAAAGATCCATGATGTCTCTACTTGACAAATCAGCCCTTCAACCTACTACTAAAGGCTAGTTTCTTAACTGGGCACTAGAACTGTTACATATGCCAGTATGCAAATATACAGTAAACATCTGAGAAGTTGGACACACAGCTGCAGCCTTTTGCAGGCATCCTCCAGAAAAGATCAGGGCCAGACTCAGTCTATTTTTTTTCCAGATACAAAGATTCTTAGATTCTCAAGTTACTTTCTTTCTCTCGTTTTCTTGTGCTTTGGGGTACTCCCTAGTTTGACATATGTCATATGTTTAGAAACGTATCAAAGATTACATTATTCACACTTACTAAATCCCAAATGCAACTATTGATGAAGTAAAATGCTTACCACCTCATTTTTAACTACTGCTGCATTTTGGAACGTCTACAATTATAACTCAAGTCATATTTTAAACTTTGCCTGTCAAAATCTATTGTTCTCTGTGTTTGTCAGTGTGTGTGTTAATGTAAGTGTGAATGTGTTTCCATTGTATAAATACATGCTACTCTTCACTTGTCTTAGTGTAGTTTGTAAATCAATATGAGCACAAATTACAGTTATTTTTTAGTTTCTTGCAATGTAAAAGTTACTTTACTTAAAATACTTCTGCTAGCGCTACCCTGAGTGTCAAATGCCCTGGTGAAGCCCGCCCTTTCCCCCTGATTTCCCTGCCATTCATAAGCATGCTGTTTGAGAGCATCGGAATGGATAATGTTGATACTCTCCCAACACCCCCAAACCAAAATCATCAAAAGGCCTCCAGTTCAGAGCTGGCGTATTAATTAATTAAAAGGATTAACAAAGGAAATGCTCACAGACCAAGGTGTACCTTTACTGTCAAAACTAATGTCTGATTTGTGTCAGCTGTTGCAAGCAGATCTGCTCCTCCGAGTATCACCCACAAATGGATGGCCTCATTGAAAGCTTCTTGTCCATCCAATGCGTCACAACATTAAAATGCCTCCTGGAGTGATTGTCCAACAGAACCCATACATAGCTCCAGAAGACTCGTGCCATGAATGCCAAAATCAATAGTATGCTCTATAAATAGGGGAGTCCACCAGCCCCTGGCCCAGACTCATCGTGACAGTACTGGTCGATTGATGGGTCGATTTGGCTTTGTAACGACTATTGGAGTTTTAACCAGACTTTGAACCTCTACAGCCCCTAATTGGAATGATGAACATTTTTAAATAAAGTCTTGTCATTAATACAGATCTGAACATGCATCAGCTGATCTTTTCAGAAGATCTGAACTGTGTTATTGATCCACTGCTCAATAACTCCAGTTCTAAGGGAACATCTGTTATGGCAATGGCTTATTCATTGTTTATGCAACAAAATGTGGGGCCTTGGTGATTTTTTAAGCCTTCGCCTCTTCTTTGTGAGCCTCTTTTTTTCCTCTCAGTTCATCATTCTGAGGCTAGACCATTTCTTTATAGGTCCTTAATTCCATGGTTTAGAGAAATACAATATAGTGCTATAGTTATATCAAACCACTTGAATGTGATATGAATGTTAAAGAACAATCTCTATGGAGACTCGATTTCCTTCTGCTTGCAGATGCAAAATTCTGTAGTTTTGTATGAACTAACAGATATATTCTCTAGATTTGATAAAACTGAGTTGGTTTCCAATTATCTAGTTTGTGAGACTTTCTTTAACAAGTGGTACAGTACTTGCCAAGGTGGTCCATTTTCCATTTTCTTCTATTTGCAGTTGCAACTGATTGCTAGTGACCCTTAAGCTAATAAATATGCGAATAATGTCATTAATAGGCCAATTTGTAGCTTGTTCTTCATCAATAGTTAAATCTATAAATTAAATCTTCAAAAAAATAATGCTTCACTATTAATATCTGCTCTACAAATCAGACAGAAATCATTGCAATTTCCATTATCTGAAAATGGTATCTAATACCTGGCAATATGTATTACTCACTCTTTTGCAGCTCTGTATGAGGCTGCCTATTTTTCATAGATTTACTCTAGAAAAATATAAAAATATAGAAGATGAGTATACTTCCTCAGTTTATTTTGTTCCAATGTGTTTCAGTCTACTTTACCAGTGACCTGGACCTTCCCAGTTTTATACATTATTATTTGGCATCCAATATCCAAAATATTGTTGTTTTAGTGAAAGCCAGTGACATCGAAACCCATCATACTTTTAACCCTTTTTAAAAAATCCTTTTCATCACAAGTTTACATCAGCTTCAGTTCTGGCACCCATTCATGGAAAAARAAATTCCCTGCATCCTCTATATTAAATCTATAGGCATTATGGTATGCATGCTTTTAAGTGCATTAAGCACTTATCTACATATAACATTTCTGATGTTTTATGATTGCTTTAAATGCTTATGAATTTCCCACTTTGCCAAGGAAAATGTACCAACTCCTATTACTCACATTGTTGGTAAAATTCACCCTTAGGCTTGAAAATAAGGGACCTGATTTCCATACTGTAATCTCATTTGAAGTCTTTAGGAGATGCAAACCAAACCTAAATAAAGTAAAAATAGATGGGAAAATTAAATTGCCATGGATCTAACTGAGGAGTATTGGACTGCAGCAATGAAGAGGCTCTATTCCTCATCATTGTTTGCTAGATATGGTTCATTCAGGTCTGTAAAAGTTCTGTAAAGGGTTCATCTGGAACAGATGTTGGCTGTAACAGGTGCTGTAACAGGACGTTTACTCCTTACTGCTTTATGACTAAGTGTACTTTAATCTATCCGGTATATTACGTACAGTATATGGTGAATATATGTGAGTATGTGTCTTGTAGTACAGTAGGAGCATAGTTATCAAAGGCTCATGATCAGTTGTACAGTCGTACTTGTGAAATGTAGTATTGCATCTATATCTGCTGCCAAGGTGTGTTTGGGTAAAAGGAATATTGTTTACTTTGAAAAAAATGAAATAAGAAGCAATGCATTACATAATGCATTACTGTACCGTATAATTCCTTCTAATAATAATAAAATAAAATAAAAACATAGATCCTTTGATGTGTCCCCATTGAACTCTGTGTCCATCTGCTTTCAAACAACCTTTTACCATTATGTATCCTGTATTTGGTATCCTTTTTTTCCTGTTTGTTCCAACAAAGCACTGTCAAGGTGATAAGCTACTGTAGGCAGATCTTCTAGACAACAAAAGTTAATGCATACATCTGAATATAGTAGAGTTGCTGACACCTAGCAGGTGTTCAATACAGGACATTTGCAAGGGTATGTTAATGTGGTGTGCCAGCAGGTCTTCAGAAACCTTTAGTTTTGTTCGTCCTTGTCCATTTCCCATTCTGTAATAAGACCTTGGGGTCCTTTTTGAGGAAAAACTGCATTAATACTTTAAATACTTGAAATAACACTGAGTATGGGAAGAATAGTCTATGATCGAAAAGATGGATCAGATATTTACAATGATTCCTTCTGACAATTACTATGATGTTATGAAGCAAGAATAAGTGAGAAATGTTGAAAGGCTATTTCCATGTTGTAAATCAAAAGGTGTATTATATATCAGAATCAACACCTTTTGATTTATAACATATTGGAAATGATATTTCAACATATTGGATGATCTTTTCAATCATTTATAAAGCATATAATTATAATTTAATGGTCATTGCATGGAGGTACATATTTGAAATTTGAACATTTTACTTAATTTGTATACCTTACATTTTTATAACTCATGAACAGCATGATGTTTAAGCTGCCATGTAAGCACTCAGCTGGCAAGCAATAGCAGTGGCAGAGTGGCAGAAATGGGTCTCAGACAGCAGTTCTTGCAGATTTCTTGACAGCACATTCCATAGCCAGGGTCAACTGGCCCCGTCCAGTACTCTTTTGGCGCAGCCTCAGCTGTAAGTCAAGCATGACAACCTGACGACTTTCCTGAATAGAAACAGGAGCCTTACACTGAGTCAGTGGCTTTTTCCCTTTCGGTGGCTGTGTCGCAGTGGCTGGCTCTCGGCAATACTGGAAGTGCCTGGCACGGCTGGTGACAATTAGCTTGTGCGGCCCTTCAGCGCTTGTCTCTTGGTAGGCWGTTAAACAATGGTATAACTCCTGGGGCATGTGGTGTGGCCCCTTTCATGTGATACTCTCCTTGCTGCTAGCAAACGATGACAGCGACAGAGTGGCGGAGTAGACTTACACAGACAGTGGGTCTTGCATGCTCCCCAATGATGTGTTTTGCAGTTGYGCCCAGCCAGCTCCACCCATCCCTCTTTCGGCATGGCCAACGTGACCATCCAGTGTCTGGGTGGATCTCCTGACTGGGAACGTCAGGGCAGTGGCGTTTTCCATTTCGTGTGGAAATGCTGTGTCACACTGGCTGGTTTTCAAACACAGCAGAAAGCACCACTCATGCTCTCCATTTGTGGATGTCTTTTTCCCAATGACCATACATCGGTATACAGTCCCACCTTCCTTTAAAGTCCCTGTGGCACTTGACATCACCCCACTTACATGCCACTTGCTGCGTTAACGTGCCGCATGCTTTCTTTGAACTTTCAAAAAGCTTTCACCAGACTTCCGGACTCCTTTTAAAGATCGGAGCAAGCCCAAGGTCCGTTGATTAATATTTTGTCACCAGCCATGCCAGATTTAGTAACCCTGTCCCTTCACACACCTGCAGAAGGGAAGTTGTCATCTGTGTAGTGAGTTTGAAGTGAGCGAGGGGAGAAAAAGAATTGGGCGCTTGTCCATCACTGAGGAATCTGTGACAAAAGCCCACTTTCACTAATGGAGCCTCAAGGGCAAAACTGCTCATGGAGATTTCAATTCTAAGGAAAGTCAGACATGAGGACTCCCTGAGAAGAAAAGCAACCAGTCACTTCACCGCCAACAAACCTGGGTGATTGTTGTGTGTGGGGAAATGCATCTGGTCTTATTCATTTAGCTGGAATATTTTTTTTTAGCATAAACATAAACACTGAGATTGTGTCTGAATCATTTTTGTCCCTGACATAATTTTGGGGTTTTGTTTTAAAAAATAATAATAATCTGCCCCCCTTTTTATTATATGAGGAACCAACAAGCAGCCTGCACCTTTTGACCAAGAGGATGAGAGTATACCTACATTAACTGCTCTCTCTCTCGCTCGCTCTCTCTCTCTCTCTCTCTCTCTCTCTCTCTCTGTGCCTCTCTGTATGTAAATGTGTTTCTTTGTGTGTAATGTGTAAATTAATGTTATTCTTCACTTGTCTTGTGATTTGTAAATAAATATAGCATGTTTCTGTTCAATAAATGAATTACTTTATGTATGTAATTTCGCTTGTTGATTTAAATGCAAGCATACAGTATAACCCAGTTTCTACCACTTCTTCATCGTCATCTTTCACTTGGTCCCTTTCAGGTGTTGGCAAAGCGAATCGTCTACCTTCATCTAACCCTATCCTTCACTTCTCCCACAGTAACTAACGTGATGTGCTCTTTAACTGCATCCATAAAGCTCCTCTTTGTTCTCCTTCTATACCTCCTGCTTGGCAGTTCCAACTTAAGCATCCTTCTACCGATGTTTTCACAATCTCTCTTCTGAACATGTCCAAATCACCTCAATCTKGGCTCTCTGACTTTATCTCTAAAACATCTAACATTGGTTGTCCCTCTAATAGACCCTCCTAACTATAGTCACTCCCAAAGAGAACCTCAACATCTTCATCTCTACTACCTCCAGCTCTGTCTTTTCTTAAGTGCCTCTGTCTCTTTTATCACAGAACACACCTGATACTTTTCTCCACTTCTTCCAACTTGCCTGCACACGCCTCTTCACATCCTTTCCACACTCTTCGTTTTTCTGGACTGTTGACACTTAAAGTCATGCACCTTCTTTACCTCTGCTCCCTGTAGCCTTACTGTTCCCCTTRGGTCCCTCTAATTTACACACATTTATATGTATTCTGTCTAGCTGCGGTTAACCTTCATTTCTGCAACCATCTGCAAACATCATAGTCCATGGAGACTCCTGTCTAAAACCTCATCTGTCATCCTGTCCATCAACAGAGCAAAGAAGAAGGGGCTCATAGCTGATACTTGATGCAGACCCACCTCCACCTTGAACCCTGTCACACCTATAGCACATTTCACCACTGTCTTACAGCTCTCATACATGTACTGCACCACTCTAACATACTTCACTGCCATTTCACACTTCCTCATACAATAACACAGCTATGCCACAATACCACACAAATGCTCACCTCTGCCCTTAACCTAGCTTTTCAGGTTCACTGTATGGCTCATCAGCTCTGTTGTTGCCACAGTAATTGCTCTGTAATTGCTCTGTAATTGCTCTGTAATTGCCACAGCTCTGCACATCTCCCTTGTTCTTAAAAATTCAACACCAATACACTCTTTTCCATTCCGCTGGTATCCTCTCACACTCCAAGATCTTGTTAAACAGATTAGTTAAAAACTTTACTGCCACCTTTTCTAAGCACTTCCATACCTCCACAGGTCATCAGGATCAACTGCCTTTCCACTCTTCATCCTCTTTAATGCCCTCCTCATCTCACTCTTATTAATTTTTGCTACTTCCTGCTCCACAACAGTCACCTATTCTACTTTTCATTCTTTCATTTTCTTTCATTCGTCAACTCCTCAAAGTACTCTTGCGTCTTCCCATGATTCTCCGGGCACCGTGAGTACATTTTCACCACTATCTTTAATCACTCTAACCTGCTGCACATCCTTTTTTATCTCATTTCCACCTCTCCAACCTAGCATACAAGTCCTCGTATGCTCTTTGGTTGGTCTTTTCCGTCTCTACCTTCCTCTTACCCTGCATCTTCCTGTACACACAGTGTCCCACATCTTCTTAGCTTCTTAGCTTTCTCTGTATACACTCCTGGATTTCCTCGTTCCACCGCCAAGTCTCCTTGTTTACTTTCCCCGTACCCAGAACATTGTACCAACTCTGTTCCCTTCCCCACCTTGTCCTTTGAAATCTGCACCAATCACCACTCTCTCACCTTTAGGGATGCTCTGCATCGCTTCATCTAAATACTAACAACACTGAACATCACACCTTGTATTTTCAGCTTCAGACTCATCACTCTATCTAATACTATTTTCACCTGCAGAACATTCCTTACAAACTCCTCTTTCAGGATAACTCCTACTCCATTTATTTTTCTATCCATACCATCATAAAACAACTTCAAACCTGCTCCTAAGTTTCTTGCCTTGCTAYCTTTCCACCTCATCTCTTGTACACACACCATACTTCCCTGCATCATGTCAACCTACTCTCTTGCCTTTCTTGTCATAGGCTCAACATATAAGGTCAATATTGTCAATACTGGCAACCTGTAGGTCAACAGCTCCAGTGGCGTTCATTGTTAACTYGCTCCGCAACCGATCCGGTATGGAAGTCATGTTAATGATTCACATGATTGATTTAGCCAATGTTTTACATCATATGGCCTTCCTGCCAAAACCCTCTGAATTTTTCCATACATGGGACTGGCACAAGACGTCACTGGATTGAGCCCCCATATGGTTGCATTTAATCAGAGTCTCTACCAATTTTAATAAGTTACATCATTTTCATTTTCTCCATATTCATTTAATTGTACTTTGGTTCCTTTTTAAGAAATTGTCTTAGGTGGTTACAGAGGTTAATTTCTTCATTGCCCTATTGACCAGCAATCTTTTAACTGAATAACTGGATAAATGGTTACATTTGTTTGGCTCCACAATTAGAGATAACCAAATAAATCACAAATTAAAACTCTGCTCAAGATCACGTATCCGAAGAAGAAGGTTTTATCTCCAATTTTGAGGGTAGGAAAGAGAGAAATTATCAGATCAACTGTTTACATGGCTAATGTTCAACTATTGTACAGGGTGGGCCATTTACAGTATATGGATACACCTTAATAAAATGGGAATGGTTGGTGATAYTAACGTCCTGYTTGTGGCACATTAGTATATGTGAGGGGGAAAACTTTTCAAGATGGGTGGTGACCATGGTGGCCATTTAGAATTCGGCCATCTTGGATCCAACTTTTGTTTTATCAATAGGTAGAGGGTCATGTGACACATCAAACTTATTGGGAATTTCACAAGAAAAACAATGGTGTGCTTGSTTTTAACATAACTTTATTCTTTCATGAGTTATTTACAAGTTTCTCTTTATTCACAGCCATTGACGTGTCGAAGAGGTTAACAACAGCTCTCTCATTCTATTTGATATTTAGGATCGTTCTGGATCAGGTAAAACTGTGCTGACTGATGTGTTTGTGTGATTGATGTTTATTCTTACTGGGCTAGTATTCTCATTATTAGTGTAATATTATGGTCAATTGTATCTTTATATGAGATTGAGCCAATAGTACAAGAAGATGAGGTCACTCACAATGATCTGAATCTTCTCTGACACAACAAAGATCAAAAAATGAAAAACATTTAGCAAATTTAATTGAGCATAAGCGAAAGCATTTGTCCAGCAAAAATTAAGTGAGTGAGGAAATTGATACCCTCCATATTGAACCTAAAAGATGTCAATAAAAAGAAGGGTGAAAAGCATCTAAGTGAAAGAAGAAAATCAGGCTTGGTCCAAGTAGAGGGTGAAGGCTTTTCCAAGTAATTTTGTAAACTTATATACATAAGTATCTAAGTGTCATGAGTCTAGCTGGTGGTTTGGCTAGCTAGCCCGGCTGATGTACTTGCCGTGGGCATATATGGCAGGCATGCACACAGAGGGGTTTCAAACAGAAAAAGTCTTTATTTATAATACAAACTCAAACAGACACAAACAAAGAAACCAAAACAACAAACTCAAACTAAAACTAGGGCTCTTTAAACAGACACACGGAACTACACTGTAAAAAAAAAAATCGTAAAAAAACGGTCAAATGACTGGCAGCAATGGCTGCCAAACAAAAACCGTAAAATTAAGGTAAGATACTCTASTTCATATTATGTGCAAAAACATTAAATTTACAAAAAAAATTATTTAATCTTTGACAGAGAAAAACTGTTATTTTACAGATTTTTCTCAGATTTATAC